>PITA01013237.1:0-58379 GCA_004023965.1 Spilogale gracilis
TTACAGGGGGCCCCAAAAGGTTTTTGGGAGGTTCAGAGAGAGGAGAGGGAGAGGGTGGATCATGGTTCTTGGAAGCAGTAGGTGGAAGGGTCGGAGGGAAAGAGTGGGTGAGGAGGACCTGAGAGGGCGAGCAGTGGGAGCATAGTGAAGGCTGAGAGTGTAAGGCCCAGAAAGCCTGGACATAAGGGACTTCGGATCATTTGCCTTGGCGTCTACAGAGGTTGTCCAGATCCATGAGTATCTAATAATGGAAGGTGCCTTTGGGGGGAACCGTGATTGGTTGTCTAATTAATATTGGGGCCAAGCGACGGTACAGTAATGTATTAGGCGTCACCTTCCTAAGTCCTGATCCAACTTTAGGGTTTGAAGTTTGGCCAGAAGGCAGCCCAGAGGCGTTTTAGGGTCGAATTTGGACTGGGCGGTTCCCATGGTCCCTTCACCTATCAACTCAAGGCATGGAGGAAGGCATCCCCTCATCCATGTGCTGGGTTGAGGTTTGGAAGGGAAGGTAGTTGCCGTGGAAGGGGGATGTCTCCTGATTTCTCAGAACTATGGGGCCACCAGGAGGCCAGAGGGTTTGCCCTGATGCAGCCACGATTAGGACAGGGCATCCCAGAGAAGGACTGGGAACCAGGGAACACTCACCACAGCAGGCTTCAAGAGATGTCTAGAGAGAGAGAGAGAGAAGTCCCAGTCCATTTGAAAGGAGGAGAGCGCCTCCATGCCAGAGCAGGGGCTTGATCTCCTCCCGGGTTTCGGCACCAAATGTTAGGTTTTTCCGTCATGAATGGAATGGAGACCGCAAAAGCAAACAGGGTCCAAACAGTGAGCTTTATTGTAAGTACCCTTGGGCGAGGTTACGGGACTCAGGAGAGGAGAGTTGGGGAAGTCCTACCGGGTTGGGGGGTGCAGGGGTTTTTAAGCCTTATTGGTTCCAGGTCTGGATTTGGGTGCGTTTCTTCCATATTAGGCAAGGGAACATCGTGTCTCTAGGTGATAGGCTGGGGGTGGGGAAAGTCCAGACGATGGTGGGTGGTCCCTAGCTGGAAAGTCCTGTATGGAAAGTTTCGGTTTCCTGGCTAGGTCTTGATTTATTGGAGATGACGTGGTGGCCACGGCTGCTTTGGCAGGAAGATCAGCCATCTTGACCCAGTCTGTGATGTCCGCCATTTTGGATGCCCCTGTCTCTCAGCCAGCCCAACAATCAGTTTGTGTTGGATCTGACAAATATAAACAGGAAACTAATGTTTGAAGGAAAACAAGTGACCAAGTGCTCACAATTGTGTATTTCTTATCCTCTGCTTTATCTTGACTAAATTTTAATCAGGCTTCTTTCCTCTCAATTGACTCCTGGACCATGGCTTCCCCTCAGTCTGAATAAGCACAAAAATGTAAAACATATCCCCTTTTAAAACATGTGATGCATAAATCTCTGTATCAGCTTGGCTGGACACTGATACCCAGGTAACTGGTTAACATTATTGTGGGTACTTCTGTGAATGTGGTTTTTTGGATGAGAGTAACATTTAAATTGATGGATGGAATAAAGAAGATATCCTTCATAATGTGGGTGGGCCTCATCTAGTCAGTTGAAGCCATACTAGAACAAAGACTGACCTCCCCAAGGCAAGAAGGAATTTTTTTAGAAAACTGCCTTTGAACTTGAACTGCAACTCATCCCTAGGTCTCCATCCTGCTAAATGGAATTACCATTGAATCACCTTGAAGATTTTAGACTTATCAAACCTCTACAATCATGTGAGACAATTCTATGAAAAAAATGTCTCTTTATATACGCATGCCCTTTTGGTTTAATTTCTCTGGAGAACCATGACTAATGCATAGCACATCCATAGAATTGAAATGGGATAACTACACTGAGAAATATTTTCTGTTAGACTCCCATGAACATGCCATCTATTTGGTCTCACTTCTTTGATTGATTTTCCCTCAGAATTTCCCATTAACCTTATTATACCTTACTATTAAAAATAAAGCTTTCTTCTTTTGATTTTGAGACACTTATGGATCCTGAGGTTAAAGAATTTTCCCTTTTGTAGTAGTCTTTTTTTAAATATTTTATTTATTTATTTGGCAGAGAGAAACACAGCTGGAGAGAGAACACAGCAGAGGGAATGAGAGAGGGAGAAACAGGCTTCCTGCCGAGCAGGGAGCCCGATGTGGGGCTCGATCCCGGGTCTCCGGAATCATGACCTAAGCCGAAGGCAGTTGCTTAACCAACTGAGCCACCCAGGTGCCCCAGTAGTAGTCTTTTTGAAAAAAGAAAAATTCTTTTTTTTTAAAGATTTTATTTATTTATTTGACAGAAACACAACTAGAGAGGGAACACAAGCAGGGGGAGTGAGAGAGGGAGAAGCAGGCTTCTCGCCAAGCAGGGAGCCTGATACAGGGCTCAATTTCGGGACTCCAGGAACATGACCTGAGCCCAAGGCAGACAGTTAACAACTGAGCCATTCAGGCACCCCTGAAAAAAGAAAAATTCTTACCTGACTGTGGATTAGTTTTTGTTTGACACAAGAAATTATTCAAAAAGAATGGGAAGATTAGAATATAAAAATGTAAATGTATTTGGGAGAAATTATAGATAAATGAAAATGAACAATACCAACAACAAAAGGTGAGAAAAAAATAATTGAATATGTGAATACAAGTTAATTTAATATATACCAAAGAAGGAGAAGAGAATAGATACAATGCTGAAAACCACTAAGATAAAGAAATTAAAATACTTGTTTCTTGGTGCTAAGCTGTGCCTTTTTTGTCCCCAAAGAAAACATGATATATGTTCAGTGAGGACTGGCCCAAAGGGAATATGCATTTAGATTATACTTAGGTAATTTGTTTTTGAGATTATTAACTGAATGTATTTATAACTTTCTTTATAATAGAAGCATATCATAATGAGATTGTTAACTTTTTGTTGGATACCTTTATTTTAGTATCTTTTTAGTGGAATTAAAGTGTAATTCTCTTAATAATCATGACAGAAGTCATATTTTTTTCTATTTTTTTAAAGATTTTATTTATTTGACAGAGAGAAACACAGTCATACAAGGAACACAAGCAGTGGGAGTGAGAGAGGGAAAAGCAGGCTTCCCACCGAGCAGGGTGGGGCTTGATCCTGGGACTTCAGGATCATGACCTGAGCTGAAGGCAGAGGCTTAACCACTGAGACACCCAGGTGCCCCTTTTTACTATTTTATACTTAACATTTTTTATACTTATAAATTTATATAAAATTTATTTTATACTTAAAATAGAAAAAAAGACTAGAGAAAGTTCTTTTACTCTTCTGCTCATCTTCTGCTTCATTCAGAAAAATATCTTGAGTTTCTTTAAAGAACTTTTTTTCAAAAAAACCCACATTTTTGTATAATATGCTCAGTTCTCTATCTTGTAGCTTGTAGGTGAAATGGAGGAAAAGATGACAATAATGGTGCAGAAGATAGAAAGAATTTTCTATAGTATGTAGACAGAATGATTTTCTAGGCCATAACTATCATATTACACATATGTCCCCACCCCTCAATGGATATTACTCAGGTGGTAATGGATACCTCCAGGACAGGAATTACATGCAGCAAACTGACTTTAAGGGTTTGGATATGCTGACAGTCTTTGCTAAGTCCATTTCTTTCTTTTTATATATAATTTTTTATTATGTTAGTCACCTTACAGTATATCATTATTTTTTGGTGTGGTGTTCCATGATTCATTGTTTGTGTATAACACCCAGTGTTCCATGCAATATGTACCTTACTTAATACCCATCACCAGGTTCAGTCCATTTCAAGGAATTATAAAAGAAAAGTACAGCATTAAATTTATTAATTTGTTCTATTTCAGTGCAGTCAGAATGTCAGACATGCATAGTAATTAGAAGAGAGCTTAATTTTTTATGACCTCTAATGTTGACTTTTCATGTTTCGTTAACATTACTTAGGCTAAGAATTTATCAAAAGTACAGAAAAGATCATCAGTGTGCACTAGATCATGTATTCTGGGTATGGAAGAGGAGATGGTACTTTGAAATATTTGAATCAGGTGAAGTTCAATCACTTCAACCACAAGAAAATTGTAAGGGTCAGGAAAAAACTTGAGAAGCAATTGTCTTATGGTTTTAATGTTGGGGATTCATCTCTATCATTTTATTTATTATCTAGTTAATGCCCTGTACTTGTTGAAGAATCCACCATTCTTTATCTTGAAAGCAACTGTTGCAGGATGACATAGTTGCTTAATGGAAATCTTTGTCATTATGATTAAGTCCTCTTCATCAAGTATGAGTAAATGTTCCTAGTGTACTTCCCTCAACACAGAAGGCAAAGCTGATCTTTCATTCTCCTTTAGTTGCTACTGCATTTATGTGGGGCTGCATGCTTCCTAGGAAGGTTTAAGGACAGAAGCCCCAGGGGTTGAAAAGATTCACAATAGAGGGGGACAAAGAACCTCTTTGAATAAGCTAATATTAGCTAAACTTAATGAGCTTTTACAAAATGCCAGGCACTGTGTTCCATGCTTTACATGAATAGCTCTGATCACAACACCCAGTCCAGTGATATAGGTGCTACAGTTAAGCTCATTTTACAGATAGTGAAATCAACAGATAGTTTTAAGTAACTCACCCAAAGGTTACAGAGGTATTGATTGTGAGAATCACGATTCAAATCCCATTGGCTGAGCTCCACGGCTCATCTTCATAGCCACTATACTATTTAGTAAACATAAAACTTGGGTGAATACTTGGGTTTATGGTACTGGTGCTAGCAGAATGGAATGATCTGTTTAACAAAATCTTTGGGGGGATTTGGAGGTTTCCTTAAGGTACAGCATGGAGAGGGGAAAGCAATGTGGTTTGTTGGATTTTCCATTCATGTGAAAATATTACTCAAAATCAGTAAAAGAGAAGCAAAAGAGTTAAATAGAAGAGATTGTAAGAAGACTTTTTGGACTGTGTAAAGCACACTTTTATAATGAAAATAGAACTAGTTACTTTGCTAAAATCATTGTTTCCTAATACAGGAAAGGCAGTGGCTATAAACATGCATTTTTGAAGTCAGTTATCCTGGGATTGATTCTATATTTCATAACTTACTGGCTGTGTGAATTTGGCAAAGAAGTGAATTATACCTCCTCAGTAAAATGGTGATAATAATAGTACCTGTAGTGGCAAGTTGTAGAGTAAGATAATGTGTTCTTATAGATGAAGCAAACACATCATAAATGGCAGTTATTGAGAATACAGAAAAAGAAGAGAAAGAAGTGAAAGATGAGGAGGAGGACTTCCACTGTTAAGACTATTTTAATTTAGGGGCACCTGGGTGGCTCAGAGGGTTAAGCCTCTGCCTTCAGCTCAGGTCATGATCTCACGGTCCTGGGATAGAGGCCCGCATTGGGCTCTCTGCTCAGTGGGGAGCCTGCTTCCCCCTCTTTCTCTGCCCGCCTCTCTGCCTATTTGTGATCTCTCTCTGTGTCAAATAAATAAATAAATAAATACAATCTTTAAAAAAAAGACTATCTTAATTTAAGTTGTGGAGAGATATGGCTATAGATAACTCTTCTGGAAAAAAAAATGTTTTAAGAATTTTAAAGGCTATACTTTCCAAATGGATACATGTACTCTTTGTAATATAACTTCCAAGTATTTTTCATTTACGGTCAATTATATTCAAATACAAATTGAAATGTTTTCCTTCAGTTGCAGTTGCATCCCATTTAATTTTGTACCATGCATAAAACATTATCATCTTTGTAAACATGCAGTCTTTTTAATTGAAGTATAACTAACATACAATGTTTTATTAGTTTCAGGTATACAATATATTGATTCAACAATACTATACATTATTCAGTGCTTACCATAGTAAGTGTAGTCACCGTCTGTCACCAATGTTATTACAATATTATTGACTGTATTCCCCATGCTGTACTTTTCATCTCTGTGACCTATTATTTTATAGAAGGTTGTACCTCTTAATTCACTATATCTATATCACCCATCCCTCTACCCACCTCCTCTTTGGCAACTGTAAGGAACTATTTAGAAGTCCAAGCTGCCATCTTGTTTACTCAGAAAAACAGCTCCAGAAGAAATGGGCAAAAGGCCCCTGGAAAAGAAAGGGGAGTCAGGTTGAGGGAGACACCCAATCAGGTAAGCCCCTTAACCTCCCATCCTGGGAGGTATGGAGAAGCAAATTAAGAATGGGCAGCCAGTACCCATTACTTAGGGCCAGGTGGGAACACCCAATCAGTTAATCCCCTTAACCTCCCAGACCCTGACCAATGGAGATCCCCTGGTAAACCACTCTGTGGGAATTAAATGTATTCATCATCACAGCAGAGTGAGAGAATTAACTCAAGCAAGCTATGTGAGTCAGGTCAGCTCAGGGTGCGGTTTTCCCCTATAAAAGGTAGCCTGTAAGAATAGGTGTGGCCATTCTCTCTGTCTTTTGGGAAGCGACCCTGATCGGCCAGAGCTCTAGCCGGTCAGCAAAATTCTGATGCTTGGCGGGAAATAAAGCTTTGCTTAACCTTTTCTTTCGTATCAGCCTTGTTCCTTGACCGTGGACCTGTCAGCAACCACCAGTTTGTTCTTTATTTTAGAACCTGTTTTTTGTTTGTTTGTTTGTTTCTTATTCAGCCATAAAAAAATGAGATCTTGCTATGCAGTTTATCTTTTCTCTAAAAATTAGTATGTTACTTAGTATTTAGTTATACTATGCTTTATTGTGATAACATGCCACATGCCAGAAACATGGTCATTCATATGGGTTCCCTCTTCAAGGCATGGAATGCCATGACCTTCCCTCAAAGTGAGGGAGTTAGGCAGAGTCCCGGTTATCCCGCCATGTAGCTTCACTTTCCTTGTTCTCCCTTTCCACTTGACTAGTTATGAAAAACACTTTTCTCCTTATACCTACAATTATATCAAACCTTTCTCTACTCCTACTTTTACCTTACATGAAGCCTCAAGTTTCACCCTATCCTTTCAAAACATGATAATAATAGTAGCTGCACTGTAACTAGCTTAGTTTAAACAATAGAAATCTCATAACCACATGACCGCATGTTCACCTCCCTGCATTTAAGGGGAAGGCAGAAAGTCCTGATAGGACAATGATTGATAGAAACCATCTATGCAAAACATGTGATGTATGGTTGCCAGTAAGGTTAATATTTCTCTCTAATTGATTGTTCCTTAGATTAGACTTTAACCAGAACATCCTGTGTAATAATTGGGGTCTTCATGGGCACTATTGTCACACAAAATTGATGAATCATAACTTAAAGAAAGCTCTGTGATCTAAATCAAAACTCTTTGATCTTATATGTAACACTGTGCTATAAATAAAGAGCCCTGAGAACAATGTTTTCAGAGATCCCCATACCACACTTTGAGTCTGGTCTCCTCATTTGAAAGTGCAGGCGCCTTCCCCACCTTCTGGACCCTGACTGTTGCTGGGGCTGGCTCCTGGCAATAACAGAAAAACCAATTAAATATGATGAATAATATGGTATTTAAAAAAAGTAAACTCAATTTTCATTTCTTTAAAGATTAAGTGACCTACAAAAGTGAGAAGTAAAGGTAAGTTTAAGGTGTTTCCATTTTTATTCTTTCCTTTTTCACAGCTTTGAGATGTACTTAACATACCATAAAATTCACCCATCTACAGTGAACATTTCAGTGGCTTTTAGTGTATTCACAAAACTGCGACTATCACCACAATTTAATCTTAGAACACTTTTATACTCCTTAGCCATCACCTGCCAACCCCCATACTCTGTGAATTTATCTACTATGGACATTTTATATAAATGCTATCATATGCAATCCTTTGTCACTGGCTTCTTTCAGTTAGCATCCTTTCAAAGTTAATCCATGTTGTAGCATTATCAGTACTTTGTTTCTTCTTATTTATGAATACTATTATTATGCATTCTGCTATTATGTCCTTTATATGGATATACCACTTTTTATGTATTCATGCATCAGTTGGTAGACATTTGTATTATTTCCACATTTCAACCATTACTAATGCTGCTATGAACATTTTTGTGCACATTTTTTATTTTCTATATGCTTTCACTTCTCTGGGTATATACCTAGAGACAGATTGCTGGGTCATATGGTAAGTCTATGTTATTTTGAGGAAGTATCAAATTTTTTTCCAAAATGAATGTACTGTTTTACATTCCCACCAGCAATATATGAAGAACCTATTTCTTTATATTTTTGCCAATACTTGTTATTTTCTGTCTTCTTGATGTCAGCCATTCTAGAGGGTGTAAAGTGGTATCCTCAGTATGATTTTGATTTGAAATTTCCTGATGACTAATGATGTTGAGCTTCTTTTCACATGCTTATTGGTCATTTTTATTTCTTTTTGGAGACGTGCTTATTCAGATATCTCAATCATTTTTTACTTGGGTTATCTGTCTTTTAATTGTTGAGTAGTAAGAATTCTATATATATTCTGAATTCAAGTCCTTTATTAGAAATATGATTTGCAAATACCATCTCCCATTTTGTTGGTTGTATTTTCATATTCTTGAAGATGTCTTTTGAAGCACACAAAGTTTTAGTTTTGGTGAAGTCCAATTTACCTAATTTTTCTTTTTTTAAGTTTTATTTTGTAAGATTTTGTTTGACAGAGAGAGAGAGAGAGTACAAGCAGGCAGAGCAGCAGAGAGAGGGAGAAACAGGCTCCCTCTGAGTAGAGAACCCAACTTGGGGCTCAATCTCAGGACCCTGGGATCATGACCCAAGCTAAAGGCAGCTGCTTAACTGACTGAGCCACCGAAGTACCCCTCTAATTTTTCTTTTGTCACTTAAACTTTGTGGTGTTCTGGGGCACCTGGGTGGCTCAGTTGGTTAAGTGACTGCCTTCGGCTCAGGCCATGATCCCGGATACCCGGGATCGAGCCCTGCATTGGGCTCCCTGCTCGGCGGGAAGCCTGCTTCTCCCTCTTGCTCCCCCTGCTTGTGTTCCCTCTCTGGTTGTGTTTCTCTCTGTCAAATAAATTTTAAAAATCTTAAAAAAACAAACAAACAACTTTGTGGTGTTCTATAACAAAACTATTGCCATAACCCAAGGGCATGAAGATTTACTCCTTTGTTTTCTTCTAGGAATTTTATAGTTTTACCTCATACATGTAGATTGATGGTCCATTTTTTTTTCCTGGGGTAATTCTTTTTTTTTTTTTTTTTTGCTTTAAATTTATTTTATTTTTTTAGTGTTCCAAGATTCATTGCCCATGCCCTACACCCAGTGCTCCATGCAATAGGTGCCCTCAGTACCCATCACCAGGCTCTCCTACCCGCCACCCCCTCCCTCCAAGTCCTTCAGTTTGTTTCTGTGTCCAAAGTCTCTCATGTTTCGTTTCTCTCCCTGGATTACCTGACTTCCCATTTCCTTTCCTTCTCCTACTGTCTGATGGTCCATTTTGAGTTAATTTTTGCATATGGTATGAGATAGCAGTTTAATGTCATTCTTTTGCATGAGATATTCAGTTGTTCAAGCGCCATTAGTGGAAAAGACTGTTCTTTCCCCTTTGAATTGTCTTGGCATTGAAAATCAATTGATAATAGATGTATAGGTTTATTTCTAGACTCAATTATGTTGCATTGATCTATATGTCTGTGCTATGTCAGCACCCCAATGTCTTGGTTACTCTAGCTTTGTAGTAGGTTTTGAAATTGTGAAGTATGTGTCCTCTAGTTTGTTCTTCAAGATTGTTTCAGCTATAGGTACATTTGTATTAAACTTAAACACTAAGCATAAAAGACCTATACATTTGTAAATAAACACAAAGATACTATAGGTAGTATGCACTGTTTCTGGTTTTCCAAGCTTTTTTTTTTTCTTGGTGAAGAACAAAATAATAAGGTGTCATTTTTTTTTCAGTTTTGTTGAGAAATAATTGACATACTCTGTAAGTTTAAGGTGTAAAACACGATAGTTTCATAAAATACCCTGTGAAATTATTACCATAATAGTTTCAGATAGCATTCATCTTTTCATACAGAGACAATAAAACAAAAAAAGGGGAAAAAAAGAACAACAATTCCTTTTGATAAGAATGTATAATATTTATACTCTTAGCAACTTTCCTGTATATCATACAGCTGTGTTAGCTGTAGTCATCATGTTGTACATCACCTCTTTCATACTTATTTATCTTATAAATGGAAGTTGGATCTTTTAACCTTTCCAGCTTTTTTAGTGAACACCGTTGGTTAATAAAATAATTTTCATTTGGACTAAACTCCTGTGGTAGAGAATATTTGAATGAATATACTTTAATGGAATATAATTGTCTTAGTCAGGTTGACTTGCTATAACAAAATACCACACACTGGGTGGCTTAAACAACAGATATTTATTTCACATAATTCTGGAGGCTGGGAAGTTTGAGACCAGGGTTTTTATTAGAGCTCTCTTCATAGCTTTTATTTTTTAATTTTTTTTAATATTTTATTTATTTGACACAGAGAGAGAGAGAACAAGCAGGGGGAGTATCAGGCAGAGGGAGAAGTAGACTCTCTGCTGAGCAAGGAACCTGATGCAGGGCTCCATTCCAGAACACTGAGATCAATACTGAGCTGAATGCCGCTGTTTACTGACTGAGCCACCCAGGCACTCCTCTTCCTAGCTTTTAGACATCTGGCAAAGTCTTCTTACTGCCTTCTTTATGTGGCATGATGGGAAGCATAGTGGAGGGCTTAGGGAGAATGCTGGGGAGAGCTTGGGAGAATCTAAGATGTTTCTACTGGCTGAAGTTTGCTTGAAGTTTGTTTGTTATTGCTGAATGTTCTGTTAGGATGACTGCTTTCTGTCCTCCCATAGGATGAGAGTAAATTACAGTAGAATTCATGGACTCTGAACTCAGAGAATACTAGATGGAGCACAGGATCTGCCTCCTTCCCCTGTGAGATTGGGGAAAATCCATTAATCTTTCTAATACTATATATCCTCATTTGTAAAGTGGGATTAATAATAATAGTGTTTTCCTCATGAGATTGTCGCAACAATTGCATTGCTAAATCATGTAGAACCTATAGTTTAGGGCCTGGCTTATAGTAAATGATCAATAAATCCTAGCTGTTTTAATTTATTGTAATTAGGGACAACTATTCGCCCTGATATGGGATCTAAAATGTGATCTGCTCTGGAGAATATCATATGTTCACATGAAAATAATGTGTATTTTGCTGTTTTAGGATGGAATATTCTGAAGATACCCATTCAGTCATTATGGCCCAGTTTATCATTCAAAGCCATTGCTTCCTTGTTTATACTCTATTTAAATGATCAATCCATTGTTGAGTGTGGGATGTTGAAATTCCTTACTAATATTGCATTATTATCAATGAATTCCTTTATGTTTGTTATTAGTTGTTATATGTATATTTTGATACTCCTATGTTTGGTGCATAAATTTTACAATTATTATACCTTCTTGTGGATTCTCTCCTTTATGATTTTATTGTGCCCTCTTTGTTTTTTGTTACACTCTCTGTTCTAAAGTCAAGTTTATTCAATATAATTATTGCTATTTAGACTTACTGTTGACATCCATTTGCGAGATAAATGCTTCTCCATCTCCCAACTTTCATTCTGCAGGTTTCTTCAGGTCTAAAATTAGTCTCTGGTAGAACAGTGTATAGATGAGTCTTGTGGGTTTTTTGTTTGTTTGTTTTTCCCATTCTGTTACCCTGTGTCTTTTGATTATATCATTTAGTCCATTTACATTCACAGTACTTAGTAATAGATATGTATTTATTACCATTTTACTACTTGTTTTACCATTGTTTCCAGTGAATTTCCAGGCCACTCCTGTAGAAGACCAGCATAAACAACTCACTCATACCAGGCTTACTGACCACAGAGGGCTGCAAAGCTTCAGCTCTAGGGGAAAACATATCTAGAATTATTTCTCTTTTTATTCTTTAGCCTTTTGTTATTATTTTTGAGTTATATTCTTATTCTTCCAATTCATTTCTTTTATTCTTTTTAATTTTTTATATATACTTTCTCTAAATATTTTGTTTGTTTCCTTTCCTTATATTTTATATCTTTATATATCAGTATTTTATATCTTTTTTTCTTTCTGTCTTTCTTTCTTATTTTAGAAACTATTTTCTTTTAACAAACAGACCAAAACACAACCAGGATCTAGTTTTGTTGTTGTTATTGTTGTTGTTGTTGTTGTTTTCTTTTCTTTCTCCTTTTCTTTTCTGGACAGTATGATAAGATGGAGAAATTTATCCCAAAAGAAAGAACAAGAGGTAGTACTCACAACCAGGGATTAAATCAATATGGACATAAGTAGGATGTCTGAACTAGAATTTAAAGCAATGATTATAAAGACACTAGATGGGCTTGAAAACAGCAAAGAACACACTAGGGAATCACCTATCTTAGAGATAAAATAACTAAAATCTAGTTAGGCCAAAAATGACATAACCAACATGTCCCAAGTGGAGGTCATAAAAACAAAAGCAAATGAAGCAGAAGAGCTAGTCAGTGATACCAAAGATAAAATTATGGAAAATAATGAAGCTGTAAGGAAGAAGGAAAGGAAACTATTATATCAGGAAGGTAGACTTATGAAACACGGTGATTCAATAAAGTAAAATGATATCTATATTATAGGAGTACCAGAAGAAGAAGAGTGGGAACAATGGTCAGAAAGTTTCTTTGAAGAAATTATTGCCAAGAACTTCTCTAATCTGAAGAATGAAACAAGCATTCAATTTCAAGAGGCACAGAAAACTTCCCCCAAAATCAACAAAAATATCCCAACATCATAAAATATTACAGTGAAACTTGTAATTTACAAAGATAAACATTAAATCCTGAAAGTAGCTCAGGACAAGAGGTCCTTAATCTACAAGGGTAGACACATAAGACTGGCAGCAGACCTGTCCACTGAAATATGGCAGGCCAGAAAACATGGCATGATATATTCAACATGCTAAAAACGTAAAATATGTAACCAAGAATACTTTATCCAGCAAATCTGACATTCAGAATAGAAGGAGAAATAAAATGTTTCCAAGACACACAAAAACTAAAGGGATTTTAGAACACTAAACCAGCCCTACAAGAAGTATTAAAGGTGATACTTTGTGTGAAAAGAGGGACCAAAAGTAACAAAGACCAGGAGGAAACAGAGGCAAATTATCTTATCTAAATTAATATCTTTCAGTGATTACGCTGAATGTAAAAGGACTGAATGCTCCAATCAGAAGTTATAGTTATAAGCTATCCAATTGGATAAAAATCTAAGATCCATTGATATGCTGCTTATAAAAGACTCATTTTAGACCCAAAGACAACTCCAGATTGAAAGTGAGGAGATGAGGAAACATCCATTATACTAAGGAACATGAAGAAAGTTGGGGAACCATATTTATACAGACAAAGTAGATTTGAAACCAAAGACTGTAATAAGAGATGGAGAAGGACACTATATCATAATAAAAGAGTCTATCCAACAAGATCTAACAGTGGTAAATATTTACATCACCAGCATGGGAGCAGCCAAATATATAAATCAATTAATAACAAAATTAAAGAAATTTACTGATAATATAATAGTAGGAGACCTTAACACCTCAATCAGAGTAATGGACAGATGATCAAAGCAGATTAACAAGGAAATAAGAGCTTTGAATGCCACACTGGTGCAGATAGATTTAAAAGATATATTCAGAGCATTTCATCCTATAACAGTAGAATATGCATGCTTTTTGAGTGCCCATGAAACATTCTCCAAAACCAATCACATACAGGGTCACATATCAGGACTTAACACATACAAAATGATTGAGATCATGCCGTGGATATTTTCAGACCACATTGCTATGAAACTTGAAATCAACCACAAGAGAAAATAAAATGGAAGGACCACAAATACATGGAGGTTAAGAACATCCAAATGAAGAATAAATGGGTGAATCAGTAAATGAAAGAAAAAGTAAAGAAAATACATAGAAGAAAATGAAAATGAAAATATGATAGTTCAAAATATTTGGAATTTGAAATCCAAATATTTTGAACTATTATATTTTCTTCTAAAAAGAAATCTTCAAAAAAAAAAAAAGAAGTATATAGCAATACAGGCCTTCTTCAAGAAGCAAGAAAAGTCTCAAATAAACTACCTAACATTACAGGGGCACCTGGGTGGCTCAGTTGGTTAAGCAACTGCCTTCGGCTCAGGTCATGATCCCAGAGACCCGGGATCGAGCCCCATATCGGGCTCCCTGCTCAGCGGGAAGCCTGCTTCTCCCTCTCTCACTCCCCCTGCTTGTGTTCCCTCTCTGGCTGTGTTTCTCTCTGTCAAATAAATAAATAAAAAAAATCTTTAAAAAACTACCTAACATTACACCTAAAGGAACTAGAAAAAGAGCAACAGACAAACCTTTAAGCCAGCAGAGGAAGGAAATAATAAAGATTAGAGTAGAAATAAATGATATAGAAAATAAAAAGAACAATAGAATAGATCAATGAAACCAGGAGCTGGTTCTTTGAAAAAGAATAATGAAAATTGACAAATCTCTGGCCAGACTTATAAAAAGAAAAGAGAAAGGATTCAAATAAATGAAATCACAAATGAGAGGAGGAATAAAAACCAACATCACAGAAATACAAACAATTCAGCTGCAGGTGTTCAATATTTGCAAATCACTCAATGTGATAATACCACATTAATAAGAGAAAAATAAAAAGCCCTCTGATCCTTTCAAAAGATGCAGAAAAATCATTCAACAAAGTATAACATCCATTTATGATAACAACCCTCAACAAAGTAGAGTTAGAGGAAAAATATCTCAACATAATAAAGGCCATATACAAAAAATACACAGCTAATATAATCCTTGGTAAGGAAAAAATGAGTTTTTCCTCTATGTTCAGGAACAAGACAGGGAAGTCCACTATCACAACTATTTAATTAACATAGTAGTTATTAAACCTAGTCCTAGCCACAGCAATGACACACCAAAAAGAAGTAGAAGGCATCCAAATAATAAAAAAGAAGTGTAAAATGGTCACCAGATACCCAAAATGGCGGTTGTGAGGTTAACTAGGATTTCTACCCTAGGTAAGTCCAACAATATAAACATTTCCCAGAGCTCAGAGCTGGAAAGTACTCAACCAGCCCTGGCTGATTACAAAGCTATAATAAATCATCCAACTGCACTATCTTGCATAACCAGCTACTTCCACTTCTGTAAAAGAATAAGCTTACTGCTGTTGCTTTGTTATTGAATGGAGACATGTCTACCTGGATATGTTCTGTTCCTTTGGAGACATATCCACCAGGATATGTTTTGTTTCTTTGGAGACATACTTACCAGGATTTGTTTTGTTTCTTTGAAGACATGCCCACCAGGACATGTTTCGTTTCTTTAAAAACCCAGACTGCCCTAGGGCCAAGGCCCTCACAGAGACCAGACTCTAGCGAGTGGTTGCTGGCCAGTTATAATAAACCTCTCATTGTTTAACCCTTAATGGTATTGGCGGTGATTCACTGAGCATGCCCAATAACATAAGAAAAACTTTCACTATTTGCAGATGACACTGTACTCTATATAGAAAGCCCAAAAAAACTCCACCCAAAACTGTTAGAATTGATAAGGGAATTCAATAATGTCACAGGATACAAAATCAGCATAAAGAAATATGTTGCTTTTCTATACACCAATAATGAAGCACAGGAAAGAGAAATCAAGAAATCAATCCCATTTACAATTGTACCAAAAGCAATAAAGTACTTAGGAATAAACCTAACCAAAGAAGTAAAAGACCCATATTGTTAAAGTTGTAAAACGCTGTTGAAAGAAATTGAAGATGACACAAAGAAATGGAAAGACTTTCTGTGCTCATGGATTGGAAGAACAAATATTTTTGAAATGTCTATGCTACCCAAAGCCATCTACATGTTTAATGCAATCCCTAGGAAAATACAACCAGCATTTTTCACAGTGCTTGAACAAAAACTCTAAAATTTGTAAGGAACCACAAAAGACCCTGAATAGCCAAGCAATCTTGAAAATAAAATCAAAGCTGGAAGCATCACAATTCTGGGCTTCAAGCTATACTAAAAAAAACTTTAGTATCAGAACAGTATGTCTGGCACAAAAATAAACACATAGATCAATGAAACAAAATAGAAAACCCAGAATGGAAATGACAACTATATGGTCAATTAATGCTTGAAATAGCAGAAAAGAATATCCAATATGGGGGAAGAACAGTCTTTTCAACAAATGGTGTTGTGAAAACTGGGCAATATATAAAAGAATGAAACTGGACCACTTTCTTACACCATACAAAAAAATATATTCAAAGTAGAGTAAAGACATGAATGTGAAACCTGAATCCATTAAAATCCTAGGAGAGAACACAGGCAGTAAGCTCTTTGACATCAGCTTTAGTGACATCTTTCTAGATACATATTTTGAAACAAGGGAAAGAAAAGCAAAAAGAAACTATTGGGACTTCATCAAAATAAAAAGCATCTTCATAGCAAAGGAAACAATCAATAAAATTTAAAGGCAACCTGCAGAATAGGAGAAGATATTTGCAAATGATGCATCTGATAATGGGTTAGTATCATATATACATATATAATGATACTAATATATATTATATATATCTCAAAAACCAAAAAATAAATTATCTAATTCCAAATGGGCAGAAGACATGAATAGATATTTTTCTAAAGAAGATACACAGATGGCCATCAAACACATGAAAAGATGTTCAATATCACTGATCATCAGGGAAATGCAAATCAGTCCTACAATGTAGTATCACTTCACCCCTGTCAGAATAGCTAAAATCTGCAACACAGAAATAAGATGTGTTGACATGGATGTGGAGAAAGTGGAACCCCTCTATATTGTTGGTGGGAATGCAAACTGGTGCAGTCACTCTGGAAAACAGTATGGAGATTCCTTAAAGTATTAAAAACAGAACTACCCTAAGATCCAGCAATTACACTACTTGGTATTTACCCAAAGAATATAAAAATACTACTTCAAAGGATACATACACCCCATTGTTTATAGCAGCATTATCTACAATAACCAAATTATGGAAAGAGCCCAAGTGTCTATCCACTGACGAATTAGTAAAGAATGTATATACATACACATACATGCACACACACACACACACAATGGGATATGTTCCGCCTTAAAAAAGAATGAAATCTTGCCATTTGCAATGTGGAGGGGAATATCAGTCAGAGAAAGATAAATTCCATATGATTTCATCCACATGTGGAATTTATTCTTTTATTTTTTATTTTTTTAAAGATTTTATTTATTTATTTGACAGACAGAAATACAGCTAGAGAGGGAACACAAGCAGGGGGAGTGAGAGAGAGAGAAGCAGGCTTCCCGCTGAGCAGGGAGCCTGATGTGGAGATCAATCCCGGGTCTCCGGGATCATGACCTGAGCTGAAGGCAGTCGCTTAACCAACTGAGCCACCCAGGTGCCCCTGGAATTTAAACTACAAAATAAAACAGCAAAGGCAAAGAGAGAGAGAGAGAGAGAGAGAGAGAGAGAGACAAACCAGGAAAAAGACTTTTAACTATAGAGAACTGATGTCTACCAAAAGAGATGTGGGTGGAGTTATAGCTTAAATAGATGAGGGGGATTAGGGATGGCAACTGAAACTAATATTACAGTGTGCATTAACTAACTGGAATTTAAATAAAAACATTTTAAAAAGAGAAATAACTATTAACTAAATACTGGATAACATTATAATAATCTTTAAATACAAAAAACCTGCTTATCAGTGCATCTAATATTAAAATACTACCTTCCGGGGTGCCTGGGTGACTTAATAGTTAAGCGTCTGCCTTCAGCTCAGGTCATGATCCTGGAGTCCGGGGATCAAGCCCCACATCGGGCTCCCTGCCTGGTGGGAAGCTTGCTTCTCCCTCTCTCACTCCCCCTGCATGTGTTCCCTCTCTCGCTGTGTTTCTCTCTGTCAAATAAATAAATAAAATCTTAAAAAAAAATACTGCCTTCCAAAGTACCAAGCTTTGTAAATGTATAGTCACTGAAATCATATAAACAACTATTTAGTTCAGTATTTAGCAATCTTCTCATTTCATGCCTATGCACCAGGTCTGGTGGAAAAACAAACTAATTTGATTATTTCCATCAGATGATGATATTAAAAGACTTGGGCATTTTAATAATAGATAGCTAACTGCAGAGTTTACTATATTAGTTTAAGAGAATGAATTAATGATCTTTTGTCTTCCATAAACTCTATTCATGAGTTGAGGAGTATAAAAGCATCTCAAAAGCATAATTTGAATTTTGGCTAAGGATTTTCATGAAACCCTCTATATTTACTTAATTATCTCAACAGTTGGATATTATCAGGCTGAGTTAATGCATCATGATGAAGCCATTTCACACTTGTTGGTCTTGATAAATTGTATGTAAATCTTCAGAGTGAACAGCTTGATAAATTTTATGTAAATATTCATAGTGAACAGCTTTTACTCTTTTACAGAAAAATATAACTCTCTCCAAAATAACCCGGAGATGAATTAGTCAGATCACTACTTACTAATTTCACTTACATTTTCCATACTGAGTTTAAAAATAAAACAGCCTTTCCATTTTGAATATAATAGCACAGTGAATAGCATAGAAATTTTTTTTCTAGGGCATGGCAAGAATACTTTGCACTCAGAAGTGAATCTTTTTTGGGTGCCTGGGTGGCTCAGTGGGTTAAAGCCTCTGCCTTCAGCTTAGGTCATGACCTCAGCGTTCTGGGATGGAGGCCCACATTGGGCTCTCTGCTCAGCAGGAAGCCTGCTTCCGCCTCTTTCTGCCTGCCTTTCTACCTAATTGTGATCTCTCTCTGTCAAATAAATAAATAAAAATCTTTTTAAAAAGTGACTCTTTTTCTCCAAAGGGAGGGAGAACTAGTTATCTTAACTCTTTATACTATGATAAAAATAATTCAGATGTTTTTCCTGTCCTACAAAATTAGTATGATTGCATTTATGCATTCTAAATACTATAATTATACTGGGAGAAAACATTCTATGTCTTAAATGGGACACATGAATTACACCTACCAGCATTAAAAACTACCTTACTTTTCATGAACATGCATTAAAGTGTAGGGTTTTTTTTTTCCTTTGGAAATAAAATGCTTGATTTTTAACTAAGATAATCAGTATTAAAGAGGACTAATTTGTATCCTTGTGACAATTTTTATTATTCTCTTGTTAAACACATGTTTATAATTATGGAATGCTTACCCAATTTTCTTTATACTGGAATCATATAAAAGTTTATCTTATTCCCTTATTATATCTATTATTTTAATTTTTAGGAAAATGAGGGGGCCCCTGGGTGACTCAGTCACTCAAGCCCCCAGCTCTTGGTTTCAGCTCAGGTCATGATCTCATGGGTCATGGGATTGAGCCTCACATCAGGCTCTGCACTCAACAGGGAGTCTGCTTAAAGATTCTCCCTCTGCCCCTCCATCCACTCATTCTGTCTCTTCTAAAACAAATAAACATATCTTTAAAAAAGAAATTGACAAAATTTAAAGATATAATGGGTATACATGAATAATACGTTGTTTTGCATGTAACTGAACTTATTTAAATGATTTTGATGCAAATATCTTGACTTCTTTATGAACATTAATAAAAATTTCACTTCTACTTCCATTGGATTATGGTAAAAATTTATATCGCCATTATATCATAAATGCTGCATGAGTTTCTGTACTTATTGAATGACTGCCCTTCCAGAGTCAAGGATAAGCTTGATATTTTTTAGTAGATCCTATACAGGGAGTGAGACTGAATAACGACTCTTTTTTGGTATTGATTTATTCTATTATGGATTGTTCAATAAGTGACAGGACAATTCTCTTACTCAAACTCAATTCCCTTAAATGGAAAGGCTGTTTTTTGTTTGTTCATTTTCTGTTTTGTTTTGTGTTGTTGTTTTTGTAAAAGAAGATACCTTGGAAGGAGGAATAGTTAAGGATTCTCAGAAAAAGAAAGACAAGACATAGCTTGGGAGGCATAAAAGAAGTCATTTTAAACCCCCCAGATATTTTCAGTGACCTATGACCTACCAACTCTACTTGCCCTAGCACACATTATGAAGAAATGCAAAAACCTCAGTAACTAAGGATTTCAAGAGAACAAAGGGAATGCAAACCTAACAGTCTCTGCCAGGCCAGGGAAATAGCCTAACCAAATCAGAGAGAGTAAACTGATGGTAAAACTCCCGGTATTGTTTCAAAAGTAGACTGACCTAGTGCACATTTTTGAGTTGTTTTGGCAAGATTGAAATCATGTGTCATAGTGTTAATAAGGTTGAAACTAGTAGAAAGTTTAAAACTTGTTTTTCAGAGAACTGTTTTTCCCTAGTCAGCTATTGTTTCTTTTCAGACTCCACTAACAAATACACTGGCTTCTCTGCAGAAGTCTGGACCCAGGTCAACTGATACGGTTTTAGCCTATGAACAAGTAAGGCCCTGAATTTCCTACCCGAGATAAGGAGCACAAGACCCTATCCAGTTCATTCTGGCTCTTGAAGCTTTTCCATAATCACTTCTCTGTCTGACAGTTACTGGTTGCTTTATTATAGTTTTAAAGTCTCTGCTATAGCAGGAGCATAAGCTTTATTAACATAAGATTCACATATAGGTGTTTTCCAAGTAAGCCTTTGTAAACTTATGTCCACTTTTACCTGCAATGATAAAGCTCCCCTTTCAGAATATTCACCCTAAACCAAAATAAAAAGGATCTGCTCACCTCTGCTTGGAGAGTCTCAGCTTTGGAAGCCATTCCCCATGATCTTAATAAAGTTTCTTTTGTGTGACAACTGCACCTGGTATAGTCTCTTATCTGTAAGTCATCAAGGAACAAACCCAAATTAGTTTGGTTATAACCTTAGAGATCATATAGTCATACTGTAAAATAAGAAACTAAGGCAAAGGGAAGTTAAGCAAACTACCAAAGCCACAGGACTCGTTAGCAATAGAGGCATGCCTAGTTGAAAGCCAGTTGCTTGGGTTTTTTGTTTGTTTGTTTGTTTGTTTGTTTGTTTGTTTTAATTACTCTTTGCTTTGGTGGCACAGTTGGTGGCTTGGTAAGTGGCACAGACAGTTAAGCATCTGCCTTTGGCTTAGGTCATGATCCCAGAGTCTTGGGATTGAGCCCCACATTGGATTCCCTGCTCTGAAGAGAGTCTGCTTCTCCCTCTGCCTCTCTCCCTCCCCACTTGTGCTCTATCTCTCTCTCTCTGTATTGTATATAAATAAATAAAATATATAAATAAATAAAATCTTAAAAAAAATAAATTACTCTTTGCTCTTGTGGGGTAATGAGCTAAACATGCAATGTGCTATATTCTCCATTCAAAGGCATTTGATTCATATCTGAAAAGATAAAATGATTTTTAGGATTCATGTTAGAATACAATATTTCAGACATACATCACAGTTTGTGTTTTGATTCTTCTGGAAAATAAGATTCAGTCTTTTAATTCCTTTCATTCTTTTTTTTATTATTGCATTCTACTTTCCTAATTTACTTGTCACTCTGCTAAGAGATTACATAACTAAGATACAAATAAAATGGCAATAACGTTTAAGCTGCTGAATAAAAGTGTTTCTATGTTTCAGACATAAACTTATACATTCAACTAGTCTTGAAGTTGGTAATCAGCATTCAAATAGACAAGGAGTTTATCACTTCTGTTTCTTCTCTTTAGACTATAAGCACCGGTGAATTGTCAATTGAACTTTATAGTTCTATGCTGCTCAAATCTACAATATAATAGATGACTATTGAGAACTGCTCTTAACTCAAAATCAAAGAAAATGGCAAATGTACTTCTGGTTTATAATTTGCAATAGGGCATTTAGTCATGAGTTGAATTAGTTTTTAAGTTTTATCTCTACTACCAAAGCACAGTGAACATATTCTACCTATTTCCTTTTTTAAAAGATTTTATTTATTTATTTGACAAAGACATAAAAAATAGGCAGAGTAGCAGGCAGAGAAAGAGGGGGAATCGGGCTCCCCACTGAGCAGAGAACCCAATGTGGGACTCAATCCCAGGACCCTGAGATCATGACCTGAGCCAAAGGCAGAGGCTTAACCCTCTGAGCCACCCATGCACCTCATACTTATTTCTATTAAAATGTTGAGGATGACTTTTTAAGTCAAATTTAAAAGACTAATTTATATATTAATTCTAAAATTTATTTATAATTGCATAGTTTTAATTGAAAGTATTGTATCTTGCACATGATATCAAATCCCATTTAACTCAGAATTATATTATTTCCAATTTTCATTTGGCTGATATCATAGTTTTCAAATATGCTTTTTAACCCAACCAATTACATTGATCCCATCCCACATTTTCTCCTTTCTTTCTGTTGAGCCTAGTGATACTTAAAACAGAGTAGGTGGTGGTGAATAAGAATTTAAGCCTGCAGTGAATACAGAAAACTTCTCAGTAGGAATTCCTATTAAAACCTGCCTTACATAATACTCATCATGTATTGCAATGAGCACTGGTTGTAATACACCAATAATGAATCATGGAACACTGCATCAAAAACTAATGAAGTACTGTATGGTGATTAACATAATACAATAAAAACAAAAACAAACAAATAAGAAAAAATTTACTGTAAGTCAAATGAAACTACCAGGTCATACATACAATAGTCATTGCTGTGACCTATCACCACAATTATTATATCTAGAGCTTTTTGTAAATAAACAATATTTGTAATGCCAAGTAGTTAATTAAGAACACAGATTTCTTTCTTTTCATAAAATTTTGAGTTATAGTCCAGAAGATTCTTTTTTTAAAATATTTTATTTATTTGACAGAGAGAAACACAGCCAGAGAGGGAACACAAGCAGTGGGAGGGAGAGAGGGAGAAGCAGGCTTCTGCTGAGCAGGCAGCCCTATGGGGGGCTCAATGCGGGGCTTGATCCTGGGACTCCGGGATCATGACCTGAGCTGAAGGCAGAGGCTTAACCACTGAGCCACCCAGGCACCCCTATAGTCCAGAAGATTCTAGGCAATTGTACTGCATCTTATTATAATACTTAATATCAATTCCATGGTTTTCCATCAGATAATTTCCTTTAACACTAATTTAATATTTATATATTTATTTAATTTATTTTTTAAGATTTTATTTATTTATTTGGCAGAGAAAGAGAGAGAGCACAAGCAGAAAGAGTGGCAGGCAGAGAGAGGGGGAGAAGCAGGGCTGATGTGGGGCGCAATCTCAGAAGCCCAGGACCATGATCTGATTCAAAGTTAGATACTTTTATTAACTGAGCTACCCAGGTACCCCAAGACAAATTTAATATTTAATAACTATTTTTTTTCTTTTTCCTATTTTTAAATTTAAATTCAATTAGCCAACAAATGTTACATCATTAGTTTCAGATGAAGATTTCAATAATTCTTCAGTTGCATATAATACCCAATGCTCATTTTATTTTAAATTTTCATTTACTTTTAATTATTTTATTCTACTAAAATATTATTTTAACAATATTAAATATTTAACAGAGAATAATAACTAAGTTTATGTATTCTAGCCAGAATACGGAAGAGACCAGCCACACATTGTTCATTATAATTCATAAATCAAAACTATAAGCATCTGATGAAACTCTTCCCAGAAAGAATAGCCATGGGAGGGAATGGAAGCTAATGTGCTTAAATGTGCTTCATTCACTATATTTGTCTGTGAATAAAAAATAAGGATGAGTTCTGGTTTTGCAAAACCTGTAAATTAACTCTGACATTTGTTCAAAAAAATGTGAAGTAATTTATTTAAGTTCTGAAAATTGGCCAAAAATTATTTACCCTTTTTACTGTTCAGTTAATATATGCAAATTAAGAGGCTTTGTAAAAGGTGTTAAATATCCTGTTTATTGTTTTATCTACTCTTATTTTCTAATCTGCCTTCCCAATAAAATGCCATTTATATTTTTATTTAGTTAATTTACTATAGCTCACTGTTTTTACTGGCGCTCATGCTAAGAGAATATATTCATCAAAAATGATCATACTTGTAAACAATTTAAGTATGGATTCTGGCAGAAAAAAATTTATTATGGCTATGAATAGGCTTCCTACCACCTGGGAATTTTTGAGAGTTGGAAGATAAAAATGTAATGTTGGAGTATTCTGTGATAAGCGTGATTAGAAAATGGCAAAAAATTAAATTACATAGGTTTCCTAAGTGTGAATTTGATTACACTTTAACCCCCGCTTTTTGGGGGTTCCTGGGTGGCTCAGTCAATTTTGCATCTGGCTTTGGCTCAGATAATGCCCTACATGGGCTTCCCTGTACTCTTTCTCTCTCTGTCTCTGTTAAATAAATAAAATCTTTAAAATAAAATAAAATAAAATAAAATAATAAAATGACCCCTTTATCCCTGCTACCACAAAGCTATAATGATCAGTAAGGACACTGAATTACTTTCACAAAGTAAAGAATCGCATTTTTGTTACAACATCTCAAAGGGATAATTTGATCGATAATGAGTCATTTAGGTTTTCAGAAATACATTTATTCAGGGAATTGTTATACAGGGAATTGCAAGCCATTAATCAATAGACTAGCACAGTCAAGATACTCAAGTTAGACATTATATTTTAATTTTTGATATACTATCTATAATTGTATTTCATAAAATATGAATTAGTACAGTTCTAAAATATGACAATGATAACTATTAACATTTTTCAGCAAGGTAGTAGATAAGAATGTACATGTGCACTTCAATAGAGAAAATATTTTTATTTCATAAGGTAAAACTTAAACTGCATTATTTAAAAACAACAGGTATGTAATATAAGTTCACTGACATACTTCTTTAAAAACTTAGATGATTGCTACTAGAGTTAAATTGATGATGAATATATAAAAATAGCATAATGTATTATGAGATACTTCAATGATTATATAATTTTAAATGTTAATTGATTCAAAAAAATAAAAATGCAATTGAGGGCATACAATAAAATGTACCATTAAAACTGAAATTTTAAACCATAGTTAATGACATTGGAAAAACTAATGGAATCATGTTAATTTAAAAACAAAGAACTCAAATATTTTATGACTGCAATGTTTTAAAACCAAACCATGAAAGCATATGTGCATTTTTATGTAAAAATGTATAATTTATTTCCATTTTTATTTGGTCTCCAAATACAAAAAGTCAAGAGTCTTACATCAATTATGTCAAATGAGATCAGGGAAAGCAATCTAAGTGTATACAACAATCATTCCCCCTCTTTAGTTTTGTTGTGTTATACAACTGTGTGATTGACAGAAAATTGAATGGTATGTGCCTGGTTGAAAAATTTTACCTGTTTATAAATACACACACACATAAAATTTCTAATATGCAGGACCATTCCTACATTATGTCTGTAAGTCAAATTATAACCTAATAATTCATTTAATTTAGAAAGCACATGGGACTGAAAAATTTAACTGCCCAATTTTATCCAGCTACCCCACAGAAAACACAAGTGAATCTCAACAAAGAAATGTTTGAAATAAACCACAGCACCACACCAACATTTTAACAGTAATTATGCCCAAGATTTTATTTTTAATGTTTTACCATTTTCTACATGCTTAGTATTCCTTACAAATTTATAGGCATGCATTAATACATGGACAAAATAAAAATAATTTAAATATATATATAGTGTGTTTGAGTGTGTGTTGCTTTGTGACATACTACTCAGCATATAGTCTGACCTTTCAATAAAATATTAATAACATTTATTAAGAAATAACTGTATGCTAAAATTCAGGGCCTGGTATATCTTATATGATATTTTATTTAATTATTACAGTAACCCTGTAAAGTATGTATCTTTTTCTAATGTAATGGATGAGGAACCTGAAAGTCAAGAGGTTAAGTAAATTCTGGGAGAAAAATACAACCTAAAGCATTAGAACTGTACAAAATATTTTATAATAAGGGTGAGAAAGGGTAAAAAAATACATAAGGCATTCAAAGAAAACTGACCAGTTTTTAATTTCTAATTAAGTGAATAAAACAGGATTTAAAACACATTATCCTTGACTCAAAGTCTTGTATGTTTCTACATCAGCACAATGGATCCCCAGTAACTACTGCATAATTATTTAGCAATATGTATCATTTCCTCACTTCTTTCCTTTAAACTAAGGATCAATAATTACCCAGGAAGAGATATTTTAATTATTGATCATTTCATAAGCAAAAAATTAAAGAATAGGTTAATAAATTATACTTTTATCATCTTCTAACATGATAAAGTGTCAGGGACGACCTGCCTGATCTGCCCCTCCCGCCATGCCCAAGCCACCAGAAACTTTGGTGGAGGTACCCGTGAATGTGAATGAAAGCCCCTCCAGGCTTTCCCCACCTAGAGTTAGGAAAGCCACATACCCTGTGCCATATGTCCTTTGTGTGCTTATCCAAGACATATAGTTCCATTTAATCCTCCTCCTGGTGATCATATCTCTGTAACTCTTATCTGTATTCCTTGATCCCTCTGCCTCAATGGTCTCAACTTCTGTGAGTTTAAACAATCACTCTGTACCCTGCAGTAACAATACTAATCCTGTCTCTAGGGCGGGTGCAAAAGCAGTTAAAGATTTAACTGCACCACCCAACTTCCTCACTTTTGAATAATAAAAGACTAGGGCCCTTGTCAGTCAAGAGAGACAAAGGCAGAGCCAAAGGTAGAGAAAAAGGCAGAGAGCCTGCAAAGAGACACAGAAGCCAAGAGAGACAAACAGAAGCAAAGAGAGACTGAAACAGAGAAGCAAGGAGAGCAGCAGACAGAGCAAGAGAGACAGAAGCAGAGCAAGAGGGCCAAAGCCAGAGCTAGAGAGCTAGAGCTAGAAAGCCAATGCTAAAAAGCCAGAGCGTGAGCCTGAGCCTGCTTCATAGGTCTCTCCTGACTGACCTTGGGTCTGTCAGCTTGCATCAGATTTCCGTGTCCGTGTCATTATTTTACCCACCAGACATCCCGGGGTTCGGGACCTACATCTCTGCTGAGGCTCGTCCCCGGCAGCAACAAGAAAGTGTAAGCAAATCACTGAAAATTGAATGCAATTCTAAAACTTTTTCAATAGCCTTATATAGTCATTTAATATGATAACTAATTTTATAAATTTTACCTATCTTCAGATTGGGGATTTAGAAACTGGTAATCAGCCAGCAACATATTTCAAAGACATGTAAATAACCCACTTTGTAAGTCCCTAGATTTCTTTGCATCATTTCATATCCTTTCTCACTTTTATTATAAAATATTTTGTACAATTATAATGTTTTAGGCTGTATCCTTCTTCCAGAATTCATAATAAAATGGTGTTGGTCATGATGACACTTAAAAAATTTTTTTTTTAAATTTATTTGACACAGAGAGACAGTGTGAGGGGGAATAAACCAGGGGGAGTGGGAGTGGGAAAAGCAGGCTTCCCTCTGAGCAGGGAGCCAGAAGTGGGGCTCAAACCCAGGACACTGGGATCATGACCTGAGCCAAAGGCAGTTGTTTAACCAACTGAACCACCCAGGCACCCCTCATGATGAAATTTTATTTAAAGACTCTGGGTATTTATTTATTTATTTGTTTGTTTGTTTATCTATTTATTTATTTTTGAAGATTTTATTTAATTGACAGAAGGCCACAGCGAAAAAGGGAACACAAGCAGGGGGAGTGGGAAAGGGAGCAGCAGGCTTCCCACTGAGCAGGGAGCCCAATGTGGGTCTCAATCCCAGGACTCTGGGATCATGACCTGAGCCAAAGGCAGATGCTAAAATGACTGAGCTACCCAGCACCCCAATACTCTGGGTATTTAAATATAGCTTTTAAAGAGTTTCATAGAGGGAAGAGTTAAGATGGCACAATAACAGGAAACGCTGAGCTTGCCTCATTCCTTGAACAAAGCTATTTCAGCATCCAGCTATTTTGAACAACTAGAAATACAATCTGAGGATTAAGGAAACATATGCACTGTAGGAGAAAGAGAACTTGGCAGGTTCAAGTTTTGGAGCTGCGAATCAGGGGAAAGGAGAGCTGATGGGCCAGGAAGGGGTGGGACCCCTTTTTGTGGAGAAAAGTCAGAGGAAGAGAGTGGGAGAGAGCACAAGGGGTAGGAATTGCACAATAAACTATGGTGAGGTGATCCCCCGGATTGCACTGAGAGAGATTAGTTCTCTTCCTGAGGTACTTGTGAAAGAGCATATTTTGCTTCTCTAAGGACAAAAGGTCAGCTGGGAACCACTGAGTGGCACTCAACAGTGGAAACTGAGGCGTAGGCGAAGAGCAAATACTCTTGTAGCAGCTTTTGGCTGTGAACTACAATATGCTTAAACCACTGTGTGTATGTTGAGAAGCTATTTTTCTGGGACAGAACTGAGCAGAGAGCAGAGACATGGACAAACTAGAGATAAACTGGCTGCTCTTTTCACTGTCTCACTGTAGAATCAAGAATCTGTGCAACTGCTTTTCTGAAACAGAACATAGTAGGGGACTGAATTATAGAGGGCAGATAACCTTGTTGCAGCTTTTTGCTGTGCACAATAATAAACTCTAGCTGCCATGCTCTCATTGTGCTACTGCTTTTCTGGGACAAGATGATGCAGGGCATGCCATGAGACTCTCTTCTGGAGGAGGTGAGTGGGTTCACACCTTGCCAGGCCCTTTAAATATTAAGAGTTTTGAATCCCAGCCACAAGCCAGAGATAAAATAGTAGGAGATCTATAGTGCCAGGCACACTGACAGCCTAGGAACAGACAGGTTAAGGGCAGGGATCTGATGAAAGCCTGGGACCCATGAGAGTGTTTGCCTTCCTGAGAGGACCTCCTGAACACCTTTGTCAAGGAATTCCCTTCCCTGGGGACCAGAAGGCAGATTGATGTCATATTCTTTCTCCAACACCCATCTCCTCCACTACCAGCACAATCTGACTTCAGAGAGAAAAACAGCACCTCCTGGGAAAGCTTGAGTCACTTACACTAAACTTCACCCCTTGCATCTGGGAGGTACATCTAAAAAGGGCAAGGCAGGGGCACCTGGATGGCTCAGTTGGTTAATCAACTGCCTTGGCTAAGGTAATGCTCCTGGAGTCCCCAGATCAAGTCCCATATCGGGCTCCCAGCTCTGCAGGGGGGGTCTGATTCTTTCTCTGACCTTCTCCTCTCTCATGTGCTCTCTCTCTCAAATAGATAAACAAAATCTTTAAAAAAATAAAAATAAATAAAAAATAAAAAGGGCAAGGCAGCTTGTGAGCCAGGCCAGTCGATCGCTCTCTCAGAAAACTAACACAGGTTACCCCCATGTACCAACTGTATTGATTAAAGAGTACTCCAAAACCTTAGGTTGGGGTGGAAATGGGGCCAGGCTTGAAGATTTTTTTTCTTAATTTTTATTTTTTTTCTATTTCTTATATTCCATCTTTCCTTTATTATATATATATATATATATATATATATATATTTATAATAATTTATTTTATTTTTTCAGTGTTCCACGATTCATTGATTATGCACCATACTCAGTGCCCCATGCAATATGTGCCCTCCTTAATACCCACCACCAGACTCACCCATCCACCCACCCACCTCCATTCCAAACCCCTCAGTTTGTTTCTCAGAATCCAAAGTCTCACATACTTCTTCTCCCTCTCTGATTTACTCTAGTTCACATTTTCTTTCTTTCTCTTGATGTCCTCCATGTTACTCCTTATGATCCACAAGTAAGTGAAACCATATGATACTTGACTTTCTCTCCTTGGCTTATTTCACTTAGCATAAACTCCTACAATCCTGCCCATGTTGCTACAAAAGTTGGATATTCATCCTTTCTGATGGATGCATAATATTCCATTGTATATATGGACCATAACTTTTTATTTATTTTTCTGTTGAAGGGTACCTTGTTTCTTTCACAGTTTGGTGATTGTGGCCATTGCTGCTATGAACATTGGAGTACATATGACCCTTTTTTTCACTACATCTGTATCTTTGGGGTAAATACCAAGGAGTTCAATTGTAGGGTCATAGGGTATCTCTATTTTTAATTTTTTAAAGGAATCTCCACACTGTTTTCCAAAGTGGCTGCACCAATTTGCATTCCTACCAATAGTGTAAGAGTGTTCCCTTTAATCCACAGCCTCTCCAACACTTGTTGTTTCCTGTCCTGTTAATTTTGGCCATTTTAACTGGTGTAAGGTGGTATCTCAATGTGGAATTGATTTGAATTTCCCAGATGGCTAATGATGATGAATATTTTTTCATGTGTCTATTAGCCATTTGTATGTTTTCTATGGAGAAGTGTCTGTTCATTTCTTCTGCCCATTTTTTTATATGATTTTTTTTTTTAGAGTGTTGAGTTTGAGGAGTTCTTTATAGATCTTGGATAACAGCCCTTGTCTGTAGTGTCATTTGCAAATATCTTCTCCCATTCCATGGGTTGCCTCTTTGTTTTGTTGACTGTTTCCTTTTCTGTGCAGAAGATTTTATTTTGATAAAGTTCCAAAAGTTCATTTTTGCTTTTGTTTCCTTTACCTTTGAAGACATTTCTTGAAAGAAGTTGTAGTGGCTGATGTCTCAGAGGTTATTTCCTATGTTCTCCTCTAGGATTTTGATAGATTCTTGCCTCACATTGAGGTATTTCATCCATTTCGAGGTTAACTTTGTGTATGATATAAGAGAGTGGCCGAGTTTCATTCTTCTATTTGTAGCTATCCAATTTTCCCAGCACCATTTATTGAAGAGACTGTCTTTTTTCCACTAGATATGTTTTCCTGCTTTGTCAAAGATTATTTGACCACAAATTAGAGGGTCCACATCTGGACTTTCTACTCTGTTCCATTGATCTTTGTGTCTGTTTTTCTGCCAGTACCACGCTTTCTTGGTGATCACAGCTTTGTAATAAAGCTTGAAATAAGGCAATGTGATGTCCCCAGCTATGTTTTCCTTTTTCAATATTTCCTTAGCAGTTCAGGCTCTTTTCTGGTTCCATATAAATTTTAAGATGGTTTGTTCCTGCACTTTGAAAAATGTTGGTGGAATTTTGATCGGGATGGCATTGAAAGTATATAGTGCTCTGGGAAGCATAGACATTTTAACAATGTTTATTCTTCCACTATGAGCATAGAATGCTCCCATCTTTTTGTATCTTCTTCAATTTCTTTCACGAGGATTTTGTATTACCTTGAGTACAGATCTTTTCCTTCTTTAATTAGGTTTATTCCAAGGTATCTTATGGTGCTTTTTGGTGCTACACAAAATGGAATCAATTCTCTAATTTCTGTTTCTATATTTTCATTGTTAGTGTATAAGAATGCAACTGATTTCTGTGCCTTGATTTTGTATCCTGTCATATTACTGAATTGTTGTATGAGTTCTAGTGTTTGAGGGTGGAGTCTTTTGGGTTTTCCATATACAGAATCATGTCATCTGTGAAGGGAGAGAGTTTGTCTTCTTCTTTGCCAATTTGAATACCTTTTATTTATTTTTGTTGTCTGAATGCTGTTGCTAGGAGTTCTAGAAATAGTGACAAGAGTTGGCATCCTTGTCTTGTTCCTGATCTTGGTGGGAAGATTGTCAGCTTTTCCTCACTGAGGATGATATTCGTTGTGGATTTTTCATAGATAGATTTTACGAAGTTGAGGAATGTTCCCTATATCCCTATACTTTGAAGACTTTTAATCAGGAATGGATTCTGAATTTTGTCAAATGCTTTTTCTGCATCAACTGAGAGGACCATGTGGTTCTTCCCTCTTCTCTATTAATTTGTTCTATCACTTTGTTTGATTTCTGAATGTTGAACCACACTTGAATTCCATGGATAAATCCAACCTGGTCAAGGTGGATAAGCTTTTTATTGTACTGTTAGATCCTATTAGCTAGGATCTTGTTGAGAATCTAAGCAACCATATTCATTAGGTATATTGGTCTGAAACTCTCCCTTTTTGATGGGGTCCTTGCCTGATTTGGGGATCAAGGTAATGATGGCTTTGTAGAAAGAGTCTGGAAGTGTTTTCTTCTATTTCTATTTTCTGAAATAGCTTCAGAAGAATAAGTATTATTTCTTCTCTGAATGTTGGCTAGAATTCCTAAGGGAATCCGACTGGTCCTGGGCTCTTGTTTTTGTGGAAGTTCTTGATTACCGCTTCAGTCTTGTTATCAGATATTGCGGTATTCAGGTTCTCAATCTCTTCCTGTGTTGGTCTTGGAAGTTTCTAGGCTTCTAGGAATGCATCCATATCTTTTAGGTTGTTCAAATTATTGACATATAACTGTTGATAATAATTTCTGATGATTGTTTCTATTTCCTTGGTGTTAGTCATGATCCCTTCCCTTTCATTCATAATTTTATTAATTTGGGTCCTCTTCCTTTTCTTTGGGGTTAGTTTGGCCAATGGTTCATCAATCTTATTAATTTTTTCAAAGAAGAAGCTTCTAGTTTTGTTGGTGTGTTTTATTGTATCTCTAGTTTTGAATTCATTGATCTCTCCTCTAATCTTAATTATTTCCCTTCTTGTGTGTGGGATTGGCTTAATTTGTTGTTGATATTCCAGTTCCTTAAAGTATAAAGAGAGTTGGTGTATTCGGGATTTTTCAATTATTTTGAGAGGCGTTGATGGCTATGTATTTCCCCCTTAGGACCTCCTTTGAGGTATCCCATAGATTTTGGGTCGATGTATCTTCATTCTCATTGGTTACCATGAAATGTTTAAGTTTTTCTTTGATTTCCTGGTTGATCCAAACATTCTGGAGCAGGATGGTCTTTAGCTTCCAAGTGTTTGAATTCCTTCCAAACTTTTTCTTGTGGTTGAGTTTCACTTTTAAGGCATTGTGGTAAAGGAACATGTAGGGAATAATCTCAATCTCTTGGTATTGGTTGAGCCCTTCTTTATGACCTAGTATGTGGTCTATTCTGGAGAAAGTTCCATGTGCACTCAAGAAGAATTAATATTCTGTTGTTTTAGAGTGGAATGTTCTGAATATATCTATGAGGTCCATCTGGTCCAATATGTCATTCATAGCTCTTCTTTCTTTCTTTTTTGATTTTCTGTTTAGATGATTTATCTATTGCTGAGAGTGGCATGTTAAGTTCTTCAATTAATATATTCATATCAATATGACTATTTTGCTTAACAGTTGACTTATGTAGTTGGCTGATCTCATGTTGGGGGCATAAATATTTACAATTGTTAGATCTTCTTGGTGGATAGACTCTTTAAGGATAATGTAGGGTCCTTTTTTGTCTCTGACTACAGTCTTTAGATTAAAATATAATTCATCTGATATGAGCATCGCTACCCCAGCTTTCTTTAAAAGCCCAATGTTATGAAAGATATTTCTCCATTTCCTCACTTTCATTTGGGATGTATTTTTAGATCCAAATGTGTCTCTTATGGACAGCATATGGATGGGTCCTGTCATTTTATCTAGTCTGCAACCCTGTGTCATTTTATTGGAACATTTAGGCTATTCACATTGAGGGTGATTATTGAAAGTTACATTTTATTGACACCATGTTACCTTGAAGTTCTTGTTTCTATAGATTGCCTCTGTAAATTTCTTTTCTATATCACTCTTGCATTCTTTCCTCTTTTATTTTTATTTTTTTAAGATTTTATTTATTTGACATAGAGAAACACAGCCAAAGAGGGAACACAAGCAGGGGGAGTGAGAGAGGGAGAAGCAGGGTTCCCACTGAGCAGGGAGCCCAGTGTGGGACTCGACCCCCGAGTCTCCAGGATCATGACCTGAGCCGAAGGCAGTCGCTTAACCAACTGAGCCACCCAGGTGCCCCTCTTTCCTCTTTTATAGAATACCCCTTAATATTTATTTTAGTGCCAGCTTGGTGGTCACATAATGTTTTAGACCTTTCTGATTCTGAAAACTCTTTATCTCTCCATCTATTTTTAATGTCAACTTTGCTGGCTAAAATATTCTTGGCTGCATATTCTTCTGAATTTTCTGACCCGAATTTGTCTTGCCCACCCTTTCTGGCTTGCTAGGTTTCTGTGGATAGGTCTAGTGTTATTCTGATAGTCCTCCTTCTGTATATGAGGGATGTCTTCCCCCTAGCTTCCCTTATAACATATTCTTTGAATTTATGATTTGTGAATTTCACCATTATGTGCCTGGAGGATTTCTATCCTCGTTTATCATGGGGGTGTCTTCTCTGCCTCTAAAACATGAACACTTGTTCCATTCCCCAGATTAGGGAAATTTCCAACCAGGATTTGTTCAACTATGTCTTCTAGTCTTCTCTCTCTCTCCACCGCTTAGGGATGCCAATAATTCTGATATCGGAGCATTTCATGACATTGTTTATTTCCCAAATTCTATTTTCATGGGATTTTACATTTTTTCCCAAGGATTCTGCTCCTCCTTTTTAATACATCTGTCTTCTAGACCACAAATATGATCTTCTGCTTCACTTACCCTAGCTGTTAGAGTACTTAGATTAGATTGCATCTCATTGGTATCATTTTTAACCTCTGCCAGGTTGTCTCTCACTTCTGCCCTTAAAGATTCTTTGTTGCCATTAATGGTCTTTCCAACTTAGCCATTGCTTGGAAAATTGCTACCCTGAATTTCATTTCCATCAGATTGTTTATGTCTATATCCAGTAGTTCTCTGACAGAAGTTGCAGTCTCTGAATTTTTCCCCTGTTGGGTATTCATCCTCTGAGTCATTTTGGTGAGGGGTGGTTGAGAGTATGTATAACTGAATATTTCCACCATTATCCAGGCAACTTGCCCATTATAAGGTTTTGGTGCAATCAGAAGTCACCACCACAAAGAAAGAATAAAGAAAAAAGAGAGCATAAAAGAAAGGGAAAAACACAGCCAAAATAGACCCCAAAGGTGGGGTTTATATGGCACAAAACCAAAAAAGAATAAACAAAAAGATCATCAAAAATAATAGGAAAAAAAAGCAAAACCCATCCCAAATGACCCTCAAGAATATTTAGATAGTACAAAGGCAAAAACAAAAACACAGAAACACATACAAAGAATAAGATGGGAAGGTGCTTACAAACCCTTGATGTGGGCAAGTAATATATTTCAGTTCCTCCTTGGTATATCTTGTTATTTTTTTCAGAGAACTCAACTTCCTAGAGATATAGGGAAAGTAAAACTGGTTTATATATAAGGGTAATATTGACTAGAAAAGAAGAATTACCTTGAAGCTTATATCTACATGTATATTTAAAAAAAGAAAGAAAGAAACACAGGTGTATGTATGAAAACAGCTCAATTTAAAAAGGTATTATGGGAGTTGTATTAAACATCATGTTGTAATAATAAGTAGGTTAAAAAAATAAAAGAACAATAATTGTGAGAACAAATTTAAAATAAAAAAAACTAAAAAATAAAAGCTATACATATAAAATATACAGGTTTTGCAGCACTACCAGGAACTTTTTTCCCCCCAGATGTTGGGGTTTTACAGTTTTATGGAGACCCTTTGGTAGTTGTGCTCTTGTTCTTTTTGCTTGCCTTCTGGGGGAGGGGCCTGCCATGTTGTTTTTCAGTCAGTCTTGCTTGGGTTGAGTAGCTCTGCCCCCTGTCAAGGGGCTGGACTCTATGGAAACCAGGTTTTCAGCTTTTGTTCTTAGGAGCTTTTTGTTTTTTGGTGGCTTTTTGCTGTTTTTCTCAGAGACCAAAGTAAGCCATCTGTACCCAGACCTCCATCTCAGAGAGAAGCCTCAGTCAGTTCCCCTCTGGATGGTCCAGAACACAGACTCCCCTTCTGCAAAAATGCCCTGAACACTACCACCTCTCACAGGTGGCATGCACCTACAGTCACCACCACAATAGTCGCCTGAGGCCCGCGCTTGTCTCTGAACCCAGAGGGTGCCAGCTGCAGCAGTACCAGGAACGCCAGCTTAGGTCCTTGCCCGTGGCCAATGGATTCCACCAGTTTCCCCTAAAGACTCTGTATTTTTTGAGTGCTTTTAACCAGACTCCAGGTTGATGCTGGTCCCCAAACACAAGGTACTTTCATATTGGGGTATTAGTTTCCAATAGGCGCTTCCAGGGGCTCCCTCCCCCTTCTGTTTATACTCCGAAATAAGTTCAAGTGCTCCCACTCTACTTTATCTCTCCACTGATGATCTTCTGCCCTCACAGAGATCCAGACGTGTGTAATCTTACATTTTAGAGTGATTTCATGGGTGTTCAGAGTGTTCTGGTGATATGGTAGATATTTAGCTCACTGCAGGGTACTGGTTGAAACAGTATCTCATACTTCTCTGCCATTTTGCCACCCCCTCTATAATATATACATATATTTTTTTTCTTTTTTATCTCTTTACCTTTTTTTCTTTTTTGGTATCAGGCTTATACTTTTTTGTTCATATGTGAGTTTGTTTGTTTCTTTCCTTCTCTTATTTTTTTTTGTTTCAGACTTCTATTTTTTTTTCTTTTCTTCTTTCCTTATGCTTTGTTCCTTCTTTCTTTCTTATTCTTTGGAATCAAGCTTACAATTTTTGTTCATCTGCTTGCATATTTTCCCTTTTCCTCTTCTCTTGTCTTGCATTAGATTGGTTTTTTTTCCCTCCTTTCCAGGATTATCTTAACAACAACAACAACAAAAATCAAAGCACACCTAGATAAAGGTCCAAACTCTCCCCACTATAAGCAAGGAGAAATTGTACAGGACAAACTAGTGTGAAAAAGCAACCAAAACACAACAGCAGAGTGTATAAAACATACGTTAAAAACACTCTGAAGTGTTGTTTTTTGTTTTTGTTTTTTTTTTTTTGCTTTTTAAAAAATTTCTTTCTTTTCTTTTCTAGACAAAATGATGAAATAGAGAAACTCACCCCTAAAGGAATTAAAATTTAAAATAATGATAATACAGATACTAGCTGGGTTTGAAAAAGCATAGCGGACACTAAAAAATCCCTTACTGCAGAAATAAAATAACTAAAATTTAATCAGGTAGAAATTCAAAATTCTATAACTGAAATGCAGTCCCAAGTGGAGGCCATAAAAATGAAGATGAAGGAGAAGAATCAGTGATATAGAAGATAAATTTATGGAAAACAGTGAAACAGAAGGAAGAAGGAAAGAAAACTATTAGATGCAGGTTGACTTAGGAAACTCAAAAATTCCATAAAATGAAATAATACACCTGTTATAGGAGTCCCAGAAGAAGAAAAGCAGGGACAAGCATAGAAGGTTTACCTGAACAAGTTATAGCTGCAAACGTCCCTAATCTAGGGAAGTAAACAGATTTTCAAGTCCAAGAGGCCCAGAGAACTCTCTTCAAAATTAACAAACATAGCTCAACACCACAATGTATTATGGTGAAATGTGCAAATTGCAAAGATAAAAAGAAAAACCCTAAAAGCAGCTCAGAACAAGAAGTCTTTAACTTACAGGTCTAGACACAAGGCTGGCAGCAGACCTGTCCCCAGAAACATGGCAGACTAGAGAGAAGTGGAAAGATATATTCAATTAGCTAAATAGCAAAAGTATGTGGGGAAGAATACTTTATTCAGTAAAGGGGTCACTCAGGACAGAAGGAGAGATAAAGAGTTTCCAAGACAAAAACTAAAGGCATTTGTGAATGCTAAACCAGCCCTGCAAGAAATATTAAAGTGGACCCTTTGAGAGAGAGACCAAAAGAAACAAAGACCAGAAAGGAACAGAGACAATCTATAGAAATAGTGACTTTACAGGTAATACAGTGGCACTAAATTCATACCATTCAATAATTACACTGAATGTGAATGAACCAAATGCTCCAATTAAAAGACATATGGATTAAAAAAAAGACCTTCTTATATACTGCTTAGAAGCAACACATTTTAGACCCAAAGACAGCTCAGATTGAAATTAATGGAGTGGAGAATAACTTATCATGCTAATGGACATCAAAAGAGAGATGGAGAAAACATTCAGATCATAAAAACATGATTTTAAATCAAAGGTTGTAATAGGAGGTGAAAAAGGACACTATATCATATTAAAGGGGTCTATCCAACAAAAAGATCTAACAATTGTAAATACTTATGACTTTAATTTGGGAACAGCCAAATATATAAATCAATTAATAACAAAGAAATTCATTGATAATAATACAATAACAGTAGGGAAATTCAACATTCCACTCTCAGCAATGCACAGATCATCAAAGCAGAAGATTAACAAGGAAATAAGGGTATTGCATGACACACTGAACCATATGGACTTCACAGATATATTCACAACACTTCATCCTAAAGCAGCAGAATACATATTTTTCTTCAGTGTGCATAAAATGTTCTCCAAAATAGATCACATGCTGGGTCCAAAATCATGCCTTAACCAGTACAAAAATATTAATATATTACCATAAATATTTTCAGACCACAATGCTATTAAACTGGAAGTCAACCACAAGATGAAATTTGGAAGGACCACAAATACTTGGAGGATAAAGAACATCTTACTAAGGATGAATGGGTCAACCAGGAAATTTTAAAAACATTTTAAAAAGTACATGGAAGCAAATGAAAATGAAAACATGACAGTGCAAAACCTTTGGGATACAGCAAAGGCAGTTCTAAGAGGGAGGTATATACCAATACAGATGTTTCTCAAGAAGCAAGAAAAGTTTCAAATACACAATCTAACCTTACAGCTGAAAGAGTTCAAAAAAGAACAGCAAATAATGTTTAAATCCAGCAAGAGATGAGAAATAATAAAGATTACAGCAGAAATCAATGATGTGGAAATCAAAAATCTAATAGAACAAATCAACAAATGTAGGAGCTGTTTCCTCAAAAGAATTAATACATTAAGAAATCCTTAACCAGACTTATCAAAAAAGAGAGAGAGAGAAAGGACCATATTTAGAAATCATGAGTGAAAGAGGAAAGAGCACAACCAACAGAACAGAAATACAAAAAATTGTAAGAGAATAGTATGCACAATTATAGACCACAGATTAGGCAATCTGGAAGAAATGGATAAATTTCTAGAAACATTTGAACTACCAAAACTGAAATAGAAATAGAAATAGAAAAGGAAATAGAAAATTTGAACAGACCAATACCAGCAATACCAACAATACCAATATCAATACCAAAAAACTGAAGCAGTAATCAAAAATCTCATAACAAACAAGAGTCCAGGGCAGGATAATTTCCCAGAGGTAATCTACTAAACATATAAATAATTGATACTTATTCTTCTGAAGCTATTGCAAAAACAGAAATGGAAGGAAAACTTCCAAACTCATTCTATGAGGCCAATATTATCTTGATTCCAAAATCAGAAAAAATCCCATCAAAAAGAAAAATTATAGACCAATATCCCTGATAAGCATGGATGCCAAAATTCTCAACAAGATACTAGCTAAGAGAATACAACATAAAAACCAAGTGAGATTTATTCTTGTCCTTCAGGAGTCATTCGATATCTGTGGGACAATTATTGTAATACAACATATTAATAAAAGACACAAAGAAATGGAAAAACACTTCATCCTCATGGGATGGAAGAACATATATTGTTTAAATGTCTATATTACCTGAAGCAATCTACACATTCAGTGCAATTACAATCAAAATACCACCAGCATTTTTCACAGAGCTGGAACAAACAATCCTAAAATTAGTGTGCAATCAGAAAAGATCCTAAATAACCAAAGTAAATTTTAAAGATTTTATTTATTTATTTGACAGAGATAAGCACAGCTAGAGAAGGAACATAAGCAGGAGGAGTGAGAGAGAGGGAAGCAAGCTTCCCACAGAGCAGGGAGTCTGATGCAGGGCTCGATCTGGGGACTCCGGGATCATGACCTGAGCTGAAGGCAGACGCTTAATGACTAAGTCACCCAGGGGCAGGCATCCCAAGCCAAAGTAATGTTAAAAAGGAAAAGAAAGTTCAGAAGTATCACAAACCCAGACTTCAAGCAGTATTACAAAACTGCAATCATAAGACAGTATGGTACTGGTACAAAAACAGACACATAAATCAGTGGAACAAAATAGAGAACCTAGAAATGGACCCTCTATGGTAAACTAACCTTCAACAAAGCAGGAAATAAGATCCAATGGAAAAAAAAGACAGTCTCTTCACCAAATGGTGCTGGGAAAATTGGACAGACACATGCAAAAGAATGAAACTAGACTACTTCATTATACCATACACAAATGTAAATTCAAAATAGATGAAAAGATCTAAATGTGAGACAAGGATCCATCAGAATACTAGAGGAGAAATCCAGCAGCAGTCTCTTTGACCTCAACCACAGCAACTTCTTGCTAGATACATCTCCAGAGGCAAGGGAAACAAAAGCAAAAATGAACTATTGGAACTTCATCAGGGTAAAAGTTTTGCATAGCAAAGGAAACAATTGAGAAAACTAAAAGACAACCCTAGAGAATAGGTGAAGGTATTTGTAAATGACATATTGGATAAAGGGATAATATTCAAAATCTATAAAGAACTTATCAAACTCAATACCCCAAAACCATAAAATCCAGTCAAGAAATGGGCAGATGTGGAACAGACATTTGTTCAAAGAAGACATACAGGGGCGCCTGGGTGGCTCAGTTGGTTGGGCGACTGCCTTCAGCTCAGGTCATGATCCCGGAGACCTGGGATCGAGTCCCACATTGGGCTCCCTGCTCAGCAGGAAGCCTGCTTCTCCCTCTCTCACTCCCCCTGCTTGTGTTCCCTCTCTGGCAGTGTTTCTCTCTGTCAAATAAATAAAGTCTTAAAAAGAAAGAAGAAGAAGAAGACATACAAATAGCCAACAGACAAATGGAAAATGCTCAACATCACATGGCATCAGAGAAATACAAATCAAAGCCACAGTGAGATAACACCTGACACTGGTCAAAATGGCTTAAATTAATAACTCAGGAAAAAAACAGATTTTGGCGAGGATGCAGAGAAAAACTAACTCTCTTACACTGCTGATGGTAATGCTGGTGTAGCCATGGTGGAAAATAGTATGAAAGTTCTTCAAAAAGTTAAAACTAGAGCTATGTTACAACCCAGGGCATCTGGATGGCTCAGAGGGTTAAAGCCTCTGCCTTCAGCTCAGGTCATGATCTCAGAGTCCTGGGATTGAGGCCCCATGTCGGGCTCTGTGCTCAGCAGGGAGCCTGTTTCTTCCGCTCTCTCTGCCTGCCTCTTTGCCTACTTGTGATCTCTCTCTCTGACAAATAAATAAATAAAATCTTTTTTTTAAAAGAACTACCTTACAACCCAGCAATTGCACTACTTGGTATTCCAAAGGATACAAAGGTAGTGATTTGAGGGAGCATTGCACCCCAATGTTTATAGTACCAATATCTAAAATAGCCAAAATATGGAAAGAGCCCAGATGTCCTTCAGTCCAGCGACAGATGAATGGATTAAAGAAGATATGTGGTGTGTATGTGGGGGGCGTGTATGACTATATAGGAATATTACTCAGCCATCAAAAATAATGAAATTTTGTCATTTGCGATGATGTCAGTGGAGCTAGCAGGTATTATATTAAGTAAATTAATCAGTGAGAGAATGACAAATACCATAAGATTTCAATCCTATGTGGAATTTAAGAAACAGAACAGATGAACATGGGTAAGGGAAGTTAAAATAAAATAAGATAAATACAGAGAGGGAGGCAGACCATAAGAGACTTAATTATAGAGAATGAATGAGGGTTCCTTGGAGGGAGGTGGATGGCAGAATTCGGTAACTGGTTGAAGAGTGTTAAGGAGTGCCCTTGATGTAATGAACCCTGGGTGTTATATACAACTGATGAATCACTAAATTCTACCCTCAAAAGTAATAATACATATGTTTTCTAAATTGAATTTAAATGTAAAATCAATAAATAAAAGTGTATTCAAGGAAAAAAAGTATAGAGTTTGAGAGTTTTTTAAGTATTAATATATCATTCAAAAAAGACACATTTCTTGGATCTGACATATGGTTTATTAGTACTCATGGATATTTATTAGATCTGGTTAAGGTTGATTTCTACGTCTGGCTTAAGGATATCATAGAATAATTCCAAAAATTCTTGACACAATTAAAATGTACAAAATACACAGGGATCCAATATCTGCAAGGTACAACAACTCAATAAAAAGTTGAAATCATTTTATACATGGTAAAATAAATGTTTAAAGTAAAATAGAAATAATGCTCAGTTACCTAAAACATTTTCTTTTAATATATGAAACGATAAAGTTAAAGTAGTTGTCTTAGATTTGTATACAGTTGAAATGTAGGAACATTTTGAAAGAAGTAAATAAAGTACCATCAAGCATCAATGTTACCATGTTTCTCTGGGTAACAATGTATATTTTAAACTGGGAATGCAAGTTGGTGCAGCCACTTTGGAAAACAGTGTTGAGATTCCTTAAAAAGTTAAAAATAGAGCTGCCCTATGACCCTACAATTGCACTACTAGGTATTTACCCCAAAGATACAGATGTAGTAAAAATAAGGGCCATATGTACCCCAATGTTCATGGCAGCAATGGCCACAACAGCCAAACTGTGGAAAGAGCCAAGGTGCCCATCAACAGATGAATAGATAAAGAAGATGTGGTCCATATATACAATGGAATATTATACCTCCATCAGAAAGGATGAATACCCAACTTTTGCATCAACAAGGATGGGACTGGAGGAGATTATGTTGAGTGAAATAAGCCAAGCAAAGAAAGTCAAGTTTCACTTACTTGTGGAGCATAAGGAATAATATGGAGGACATTAGGAGAAGGAAAGGAAAAGTGAACTGGTGGTAAATTGGAGGAAGAGATGAAGCATGAGAGACTGTGGACTCTGAGAAACAAGCTGAGGGTTTTGGAAGGGAGAGGGTGGGGGGAATGGGTGGGCCTTGTGGTAGGTATTAAGGAGGGCCTGTATTGCATGGAACACTGGGTGTGGGGCATAAACAATGAATCTTGGAACACTGAAAAATAAAATAAAATAATAAAATAAAATAATAAAATAAAATAAAACAAAATAAAATAAAATAGTGTATGAAAATATTCAGGTTGTTCTTTACAGCCTGTTTCTAAATTTGTATTTAATTAATCTAAATGTGCTTAAACAGATGCATATACATATGATTGTTGAAATAACTCAATATTTATTTGTAACTGTATTTTACATTTTTTCTTTTTTCTTAAATATTTTATTTATTTATTTGAGAGAGAGAGTGAGTGAGAGAGTATGAGAGGGGAGAAGTTCAGAGGGAGAAGCAGACTTCCCATGGAGCTGGGAGCCCAATGTGGGACTTGATCCCCAGACTCCAGGATCATAACCTGAGATGAAGGCAGTGACTTAAGCAACTGAGCCACCAGATGCTCCCATTTTTTCTATATCAATTAAAATGCTCAAAGAGGTCAAGTTAACTCACACCTTTTTTTAAACTCACACGTTTTAATACAATATTTTTTTAAAGATTTTATTTATTTGACAGAGAGAAATAGAGCCAGAGAGGGAACACAAGCAGGGGGAGTGAGAGAGGGAGAAGCAGGCTTCACGCCAAGCAGGGAGCCCTATGTGGGGCTCGATCCTGGGGATTCCAGGATCATGACCTGAGCCAAAGGCAGTCGCTTAACCAACTGAGCCACCCAGGTGCCTCCTAATACAATATTTTTAAAATCAATTCATTTGTAATGTTTTTATATTGATTTTTGGCCCTTTGCATAGTCTCTAATGTATTTCACTTCACTATCTAATGCTTAAATGATAGGGAAATGCAGTAAAGAATTCCATGTTCTACTTTCTTATAGCTCCCAGAGTTTGGATAAACTTGTTGAATTAATATGGCCTGGAAAATTAGTTTGGATTTTGTATAGCTGATTACTTGGTAATATTTAGATCTAAACAATGAAAAGACAACTTCTTTCTGATTGAATATTTCTTGTTGCTATCATTTGGATATAGATGTCATATACAAAGTCAAATTCACCAACATAACTTTTCCAAGTGTCTCTAGTACATCTTTTTTTTAAAGATTTTATTTATTTGACAGAGAGAAACACAGCCAGAGAGGGAACACAAGCAGGGGGAGTGAGAGAGGGAGAAGCAGGCTTCCCGCCAAGCAGGGAGCCCGATGTGGGACTCGATCCTGGGTCTCCGGGATCATGACCTGAGCCGAAGGCAGTTGCTTAACCAACTGAGCCACCCAGGCGCCCCTCTAGTACATCTTAAACATAAATACATCCTTGGTTAATATGAACCAATCATATTATTTGTATTTTTTAAAATGGCACATTTAACAAATGGCAATATTGTTTAGCCATAAAAAATTTAAGAAAATAGATCATAATGTAATATTTCAATTATTTTTCTTAAATTTGTTAATGATTCCTTTCTTATAGATTTTGTAAACAACTAATAATAAGTATGAGTATAATTTTCAGATGTTTTATTGATGTCTCTTCTTTCATGCAAAACTTCTGAATTATTTGAAAAATATCCAGTGTCTTCACACACATCTCTAAGTGCCTGATAGTTACTTTAGATTACTTACAAGTAAAGTAAACTACATGCAATGGAAAATTCAACAAGGACTACTCAACTTAGGTTTTAGTGTTACCAATGACAATATGTTTATATCATGCATATATTTTTTGTTTTTTTAAGCATTTTTTTATTTGACAGAGAGAAACAAAGCCAGAGAGGGAAAACAAGCAGGAAGAGTGAGAGGGGGGAAGCAGGCATCCCGCCAAGCAGGGAGCCCAATATGGGGCTCCATCCCAGGACTCCAGGATCATGACCTGAACTGAAGGCAGAGGCTTAACGACTAAGGTATCCAGGCGCCCCTACATCGTGTATATTTTTGAAAAAAAAACAAAGCATATCACCCATAATTTCTTAAAAATTTAATGCTAGAAATAAGCTTAAAAACCTAGGAAGGATAATTATATTTGCTTGTTATTTGACATGTCAATTAACTAAAAGTGTATATGACTGACTAATCATTAATTAATCAAATTATGATACCACTAACTTTTACTGAAGCTATCTATACTTCTTCAATCATGAAACAAGTACATTTAAAACACAGATCTATAAGATGGTAAATATATTTTCATGGAAAGTTAATTATTTCAACTCAGTTCTCACCTTTTCCACATCCCATTTAAAACAATGTTTCTTCATGAGGGTCAGTGTATTTTCTGATACTTTTAAAAGTGCTTTATCTTATTTCCTTAGTCCAGTAAAGCATGCCAAGTCAGTCATAAATTGAGTGCAATGGTGAATAGTTTTAATTTGTTTTCTTATTTCCACATAGTACTTCAAGTGCTTACTGAACCTTTGATCTAATTCTTTTTCTTAACTGACACCTTTCCTAGGAACTCTATATTTTCAGATAGTTTGAAAAATATTTGCTATATTCTCTTATATTATGGTATTAGTAACTGTGTATCAGTTCATCTAAAAGTTTCTTAAAGATATATTTTAAGATGATTTATTCATCTTTTCATTCAGCAAATTGATTTATTTTCTACAAATGTCAAGCTACAGAACAAAGAGTTCATGATAAAATAGGCAGGTAAGAAAACACCTGATGAGTGTTGTGATAGAAGCATGTACAAGGAAAATGTATTGACAAGATTCAAGTGATATTTTGGGGCACCTGGGTAGCTCAGTCATTAAGCATCTGCCTTCAGCTCAGGTCTTAGTATCCGAGTTCTGGGATGGATCTCTGCATCAGGCTTCCTGCTCTGCAATTATGCAAATGTGAGCCAAGTTGGAAAAGTTCATTAGTGGCAACATAAAATCTCTAAAGGCAGAAGTTGAAGCTGACCTAGCAGAGGTTAAATGCTATCAATGAGCTCCAATTTAATCTAAATACTCTAACAGCTAGGGTAAATGAAGTAGAAGATCACACTAGTGATCTAGAAGAGATATGGATTGAGAAGGAGTAAGAGGAGAAGTCTTGGAACAAAAAGCTAAAAGCCTGTGAAAATAGAATTAGGGAAATAAGTGATGCCATGAATTGTTCCAGTATAAGGTTATTTGGATCCATGAGGGAGTAGAGAGAGAGAGAAGACTAGAAGATAAAGTTGAACAAATCCTGGATAAAGATTTCCCTAATCTGGGGGATGAAACAAGTGTTCATGTCCTAGAGGTAAAAAGGAAACCCCCCCAAGATCAATGAAGCTGGAAAAACCTCCAGACACATGAATTGAAATTCATGAATCATAAATTCAAACAATATGTCTTAAGGAAAGCTAGGGGGAAGAGATCCCTTATGTACAGAGGGAGGACCATCAGAATAACTGTCAGACCTGTCCACAGAAACCTGGCAAGCCAGAAAGGTTTGGCAAGACATATTCAGGAAATTAAATGAAAAAAAATGCATCCAAGGATACTTTACCCAGCAAGGCTGACTTTCAAAATGAATGGAGAGACAAAGAGCTTCCAGGACCACCAAGGTCTGAAAGATTATATGACCACCATGATGGCAATGCAAGAAATATTAAGGGGGATTCTATAAAAGAGGGAAGAACCCAAAAGTGACACAGAACAGAAATGGACAGAGGCAATCTATAGAAACAAGGACTTCAAAGGTAATATAATGTCAATAAAAAGTATCTTTCAATAATCACTCTCACCATGAATGCCTTAAATGCTCCCATAAAACAGCAGAAAGTTGCAAACTGGATAAATCGACAGGACCCTCCCATATGCTGTCTACAAGAGACACACTTTGAATCTAGAGATACATGCAGACTGAAAGGGAGGGGATGGACAACCTCTTTCATGCCAATGGACTTCAAAAGAAAGCTGGGGTAGCAATCCTCATATCTGACAAATTATCTTTTAATCTAAAGACTGTAGACAGAGATACAGAAGGAAACGACGTCATTCTTAAAGGGTCTATTCAACAAGAATATCTAACAACTGTAAATATTTAAGCCCCCAACATGGGAACAGCCAACTACATAAGCCAACTGTTAAGCAAAATAGTCATATTTATATGAATGCATTAATTATAGAATATCTTAACACACCACTCTAAGCAATGAACAGATCATCTAAACAGAAAATCAACAAGAAACAAGACCTTTGAATGATGCATTGGACCAGATGGATCTCATAGATACATTCAGAACATTCAACCCTAAAGCAGCAGAATACTCATTCTTCTTGAGTGAACATGGAATGTTCTCCAGAATAGATCACATACTAGGTCACAAATGAGGGCTCAACTGATACCAAAATATTGAGATTACTCCCTGCATAGTATCTGACCACAATGCCTTAAAATTGGAATTCAACCACAAGAAAAAGTTCGGAAGGAATTCAAACACTTGGAAGGTAAAGACTATCCTGCTTAAGAATGCTTCAATTAACCAAGAAATCAAAGAAGAACTTAAATATTTCATGGAAACCAATGAGAATGAAGATACATTGATCCAAAACCTATGGGATATGGCAAAGTTGGACCTAAGGGGGAAATATATAGCCATTCAAGCCTCACTCAAAAAAATTGAAAAATTCCCAACATCAACACTCTTTACAACTTAAAGAACTGGAAAATCAACAACAAATTAGGCCAATACCACACACAAGAAGGGAAATAATTGAGATTAGAGCAGAGATCAATGAATTAGAAATTATAGATATAGTAGAAAACATCAACGAAACTAGAAGGTGTTTCTTTGAAAGATTTAAGAAGATCGATAAACCATTGGCCCAACTAATCCAAAAGAAAAGGAAGAGGACCCAAATTAATAAAATTATGAATGAAAAGGGAGAGGTCACAACTAACACCAAGGAAATAGAAATAATCATCATAAATTATTATCAATAGTTATATGCCAATAAGTTAAACAACCTAAAAGATATGGATGCGTTCCGGGAAACCTATAAACTTCCAAGACTGACACAGGAAGAAATTGACAATCTGAATAGACCAATATCTAGTAATGAGATTGAAACAGTGATCAAAATCTCCCAAAAAACAAGAGCCCAGGAACTGATGGATTCCCTAGGGAATTCTACCAAACATTCAAAGAAGAAATAACACCTATTCTCCTGAAACTGTTTCAAAAAATAGAAACAGAAAGAAAACTTCCGGACTCTTTCTATGAAGCCACCATTATTTTAATCTCCAAACCACGCAAGGACCCCATCAAAAAGGAGAATTTCAGACCAATATTCCTGATGAATATGGATTCCAGGATTCTCAACAAGGTGCTAGCTAATGGGATCCAACAGTACATTAAAAAGATTATCCACCATGATCAGGTGGGATTAATCCCTGGGATGCAAGAGTGGTTCAACATTTGAAAATCAATCAATGTGATAGCACTAATCAATAAGAGAAGAGAGAAGAACCACATGGTCCTCTCAACTGATGCAGAAAAAACACTTGACAAAATATAACATCCTTTCCTGGTTAAAACTCTTCAATTCATAAGGATATAGGGAACATTCCTCAACTTCATAAAATCTATCTATGAAAATCTCACAGCAAATATCATTCTCAAAGGGGAAAAGCTGACAGCCTTCCCATTAAGATCAGGAAAAGACAAGGATGCCCACTCTCACCGCTGTTATTCAACATAGGGTTAGAATTCCTAGCAACAGCAATGAGACAACAAAAAGAAATAAAAGGTATTCAAATTGGCAAAGAAGAATTCAAACTCTCTCTCTTTGCAGATGACATGATACTTTATATGAAAAACCCAAAAGACTCCACCCCCAAAATATTACAGCTCATACAGCAATTCAGTAATAAGGCAGGGTACAAAATCCATGCACAGAAATTAGTTGCATTCTTTATCCTAACAATGAAAATATAGAAAGAGAAATTAGAGAAAGATTCCATTTAGTACAGTAAAAAAAAAAAAGATAATTTGGAATAAACTTAATCAAAGGAGTTAAATATCTGTACTAAAGGAACTGCCAAACACTCATGAAAGAAACTGAAGAAGACACAAAAAGATGGAAAGGTAATCCATGCTCATGGATCTGCAGAATAAACATTTTTAAAATGTCTATACTGCCCTTGGGGCACCTGGGTGGCTCAGTTGGTTAAGCGACTGTCTTTGGCTCAGGTCATGATCCCGGAGACCTGGGATCAAGCCCCACATTGGGCTCCCTGCTTGGTGGGAAGCCTGCTTCTCCCTCTCTCACTCCGCCTGCTTGTGTTCCCTCTCTGGCTGTGTTTCTCTCTGCCAAATAAATAAAATCTTAAAAAAAATTTAAAAAAATGTCTATACTGCCCAGAGAAATCTATACTTTCAATGCCATCCCAAACAAAATTCCGCCAGCATTTTTAAAAGTGCTGGAACAAGCAATCCTAAAATTTATATGGAACCAGAAAGGACACTGAATTTCTAAAGAATTATTGAAAAAGAAAAAACAAAGGGGGGGCCTCATGTTACCTGACTTCAAGCTTCATTACAAAGCTGTGAGCACCAAGAAAGCATGGTACTGGCTGAAAAACAGACACATAAACCAATGGAACAGAGTAGAGTGTCCAAATATGTACCCTCAACTCTATGGTCAAACAATCTTCAACAAAGCCAGAAAAAATATCTAGTGGAAAAAAGACAGTCTCTTCAATAAATGGTGCTGGTAAAATTGGACAGCTATGTATAGAAGAATGAAACTCAACCATCTCTTACACCATACACAAAGATAAACTTGAAATGGATGAAAGGCCTCAGTGTGAGGCAGTAATCTATCAAAATCCTAGAGGAGAACATAGGCAGTAACCTCTTTGATATCAGCCACAGAAACTTCTTTCAAGACACGTCACTAAAGGCAAAGGAAACAAAAGTGTAAATGAACTTTTAGGACTTCATCAAAATAAAAAGTGTCTGCACAGCAAAGGAAACAGTAAACAAAATAAAGAGGCAACCCACAGAAGGAGAAGATATTTTCAAGTGACACTACAGACAAAGGGCTGATATCCAAAATCTATAAAGAACTCCTTGAACTCAACATCCCCCCAAGAAAGATGATCACATCAAAAAATGGGCATGAGACATGAACAGACACTTATCCATGGAAGACACAAATGGCTAACAGACACATGAAAAAATGTTCATCATCATTAGCTATCAGGGAAATTCAAGTCAAAACCACCATCTTACACCAGTCAGAATGGCCAAAATTAACAGGACAGGAAACAACAAGTGTTGGAGAAGCTGTGGGGAAAGGGGAACCCTCTTGCACTGTTGGTAGGAATGCACATTGGTGCAGCCATTTTAGAAAACTGTGGAGATTCCTTAAAGAAATAAAAATAGAACTACCCTATGACCTTACAATTGAACTCCTGGGTATTTACCACAAAGATACCTATGTAGTGAAAGAAGGGCCATATGTACCCTAATGTTTATAGTAGCAATGGCTACAATTCACAACTGTGGAAAGAGCCCATGTGCCCTTCAACAGAGGAATAGATAAAGAAGGTATGGTCCACATATACAATGAAATATTATAGCTCCATCAGAAAGGATGAATACCCACCTTTTGTAGCAACATGGACAAGATTGCAGGAGATTATGCTGAGTGTAATAAGCGAAGCAGAGAAATTCAAGTATCAGATGGTTTCACTTACTTGTGGAGCGTAAGGAGTAGAGTGGAGGACATTGGTGGAAGGAAAGGAAATGTGAACTGGGGTAAATTATGGGGGAAGATATTAATAATGAGAGACTTTGGACTCTTAGAAAGGAACTGAGGGCTTTGGAAGGGGTAGAAGTGGGGGGGATGTGTAAGCCTGGTGGTGGGTATTAAGGAGGGCACATATTGCATGGAGCACTGGGTGTGGGGCATAAACAATGAATCTTGGAACACTGAAAAAATAAAATAAATTAATATATTTTTTAAAAAGCACAGGGATAGGACCTGTGGGAAGAAATAACTACACTGGGATTGTGAGGAATTATTGGTTAATAGGTTATATTTTAAGTTGTTTGTGTGTGTTGGGGGGGGGTGGATAGAGACAAATAAGTTTCCAAAAGGTTTTTCCTGTGTGAAAGAAGACTACAGTATTCTGGAGATCTGATTCTTTTCTTTTCTTTTCTTTTCTTTTTAAAGATTTTATTTATTTAACAGAGAGAACACAGCCAGAGAGGGAACACAAGCAGAGGGAGTGAGAGAGCGAGAAGCAGGCTTCCTGCCGAACAAGGAGCCCCATGTGGGACTCGATCCTGGGTCTCCGGGATCATGACCTGAGCCGAAGGCAGTCACTTAACCAACTGAGCCACCCAGCGCCCCCAAGATCTGACTATTTTCAAGCTAAGGTTGCTTTTTCCTTTAGCAAAGCATTAACATGAAGATGGTAGGAGTTCTTGGAAGAATGTCATACTCTGCCTATCTCAAATATTTGTCAATGGGTTGTAAGCTGAAAGGAAATTTAATTTTATCTACATTTACGTTTGCCTTTATTCTCCAGGTCATCCCCTCTGAAGAATTTTGACCCTTAAATCTTTAAGGTTGTTGAGAGTAGAAATTCTTATCTGTGTACTTTTTCCTGCTGACTAGAGGAATAGAGATGTCCCTATCTGTGGGTCAACATTGGTCAGTTTGGAAGCTTATATAGAGAAGTTAACACAGGCAGAGACAGCTGAACCAAAGATAGACAACATAAATTAACTTCTTTGAGTAGAAAAGTTCGTTTCTCAGCTTGAGGTAATGACAGTGCAGGAGTCTTGACACCAGGAAGGAAGACACCAAAATAAATAAATAAATAAATAAATAAATAAATAAATAAATAATAAGTTTAATATTATTATGAGAAAAAGAAGCCCAATAAAATGGCCTTTGGTAGTCGACTAAAATTTTCATCCACTCCTTCATTGTCATTTAAGAAGTTTTAGGTCTTCCACAGGTTTGCAATAATAAGAAGTCACATTAGCTGCAACACTAGATTCCTGTGAGGAAGATACAAGTTTAATTCTTGATATATGAGGCTATGAGGAATGCCCTTCTAATTTTGTGGCAGTGAGAGTACATAATATGACCTGGTAGGGTCTTTTACTTTCTGGAGTTAAATGACCTGCTGTGTTAGACTTCCAAATTAAATAAACCATGTCTCCTGGGCTTATATGGGGGGGGGGTAGTAACTGTCAGATCAGGACTAGGGAGGATACGATCATATTCATTTAGAGATTTATTAATTAACCCAACCTAACTTTTTATCCAAGATAGCAAAATCATAACTAATTCATTTGAAAAACAAGTACAGATTTAACAAACTTGGCCAAATTATTTACATAAGCTCAGCAAGAATAGTGGTTGATCTGTCTTTTAAAATCTGCTTTGCTGGAACTTTCTGTAAGGAATCTCTAGATTGAAATTTTAGTAGTCTCTCTAGGCCAGAATCCAAGCCAAATACCTTCCACCAGACATTTCTGTAATGCCTGTAGATTTGGGTGAATTCTTCTTGAGATTTCCAAAATATCCTGAGGTTCCTTCACTTGCCCGTAAGTGAAATTTTTATTCACCTCATAAGTCTGTTGGGAACTCTGTAAGCAAGGTATCAGGCAAAATTTTCTAAGGTAGTCTATTGGCTTTATACTTCATAAAGTCAACCTTAGTTCCTTAAAACTGTCCAGTATTATTGGAGTCTTATGTATGTCCCTCAAATATGACATTCCAGTCAAAAGTGTTAGAAAAATAACCAATGTTTCCAATGGTGTCCTGTTACAAGGAAACCAGATTTTTGTTAAACTTATGGAAACAATTGTAATTGGCATGAAAGAAAGAACATCAATGTTTTTCTTTTCAATTTCAGAGGATTCAAGTATAGAAAAAAGCTAAATGCTTCAAATAGTTCACAAAGGAATATTTTATCATATTTCTGTATGTCCTGGATATCTTAGAAATTTTCCTTAATCTAGAGGAGCAAACATTAGAGAAACACAATGTTTCAAACATGACTCCCAAAAAATATAATCATTTTTCACAGTTTATTTAGTTCCATATTATTATTTCTTGTTCAGTTTGAATGCAGCTTTTTTTTAGCTAGTTCTAGAAATTCTTACCAATTTTAGTTTCATGAGTTTAGAGATATCTAAACCCTATATTTGTCAAAATACCCTTTTATGAATCCCCTTGAAAATGAAATATGTTTTGCAAGAGAATAAAAACAAAAATCATAAATGACAAAACACTCAAAAAGGACATGGTTAAAGATTTGATATGAGAGTTTATTATAGCTAGCTAAGAAATCCAAAGGCAGAAATAAGAGATTCCAAAGGCATCAGTCTTGATTACATTTAGCAGATGGATTCTAACTCTTAGAAACCTTAGTCCCTAGTGAAAACTAAGTAGTAACCAACTGTGAACTGTTATACCAGAATTCTTAGATCTGAAGTTTATAAATACATTTCACAACTTAAGGAAAAAATATGTTTTCCTGTAGTACAATCTTTCGATGAAGCACAGAACATGTTTACCAACAGACCCAAATATCTCCAACTTCTCTGCAATATAAAACTAAAAGCCAAACCTACATTCAGAAATCAATACTTCAGTATCTTATCTTATTTGGAAAAGATTTAGATATCCCATGAATGCAACCTAATTTATTATCCAAGCAAAACTTTAAAGTTTCAGGTTACCAAAGACTTTGAGAGCTATCTTAACAATTACCCATGAAAACATTGTGACAGACAAAATTAACCACCACTGGCAAATTGTAACAGAGATAACATGAACTTATTTGACCTTTAATAAACCTTGGTAAAATAAAAGTTTCATATTTTATGCAGGCCATACACAAGGTTGTGCAGAAATAGGAGGCAGAGGAAAGGTGAGGAGGGGGAGGAGGCTTGTTTAGACAATTATCATCCAATACATCAGGAGGTAGTTTATTACCCTGATTAGCAGCCAAACACATTCTGCAAGAAGCCCTTAAATTGGGGTCCTGATCCATGCAGGGCTGGACATGGGGAACATCTGTCCATTTGCCCAGTTTCCTGTAGAAGTGATCAAACTGATAGACCATATTGAAGTTTAAGGTCCTTTAATAGGACAATTTTCCTCATCTCCTAAGGATTACTTAGGCCATACATTGTTATAGAAGGAGATCAGTTCTCTTTTTAAATCTTCCAATTTGAATTGTTTCCAGTAGAGTAAATGGTATCTCAAGTGAGAGTCCTTGGGAACCAAAGAAGCCTTGAGAAGGTTCATTTTCAAGAAAATCTATCCCCTCATCCAAGCTCCCAAGTGGTATCCCACACAAAATATGCCAGAGGTCCCTGGTGTCAAAACAACAAGAGATGTCCCTCAAACAAAATCTTTGTGATTACCACTGTAACCTATAGGAGGGATGCTGGTTTCCCCCAGCTTCCTCATTTCATTCTAAACTACAAATGAGTGCTGCTGAATGGGCCAAAGAACCATGTTGTGCTGTGCTGTTCCATGAAGAACCCACTTTTTTAAACCATGGAAAACACAAGAAAAGTTTTATAGGGGGACATTACCCAACTTGGTAATTTAAGTAGTTAGTAGGGGACATTGACAAAGCAGTTAAGATAGAAATACATCATGGTCTAAGTTATATTCGAACACACCTAGTCCTTACAGCAAATTTCCCTAGAAAATTATCCCTGGTTGGGTTTTAATTCAGTTGGGTTCTTGTTTCAGCCAGGTCCAAGTGGAGGTCTTGTGGTCAGAAGTGGTTAGACCAGAGAATTTAAGGGAACCACATTAGACAAGTGATGAAGAAACTTTACACAAGAGTCTTAAGATTGGCAGCCATCCTAGTTTAGGTTGAGGTGACTGTCCCATGCCCAGGAAAGACAACTTTGTATAAGAATTGGAATAAAGAGAGAGCATCTAGTCTCTGGGTCTTATTACCATTCTGGTCAGAGTAATAGTTTCCAGCCAAAAGACAGACTTTTTATTCCTTTCTGTAGAATAGCCACTGGCAACAGGATTGCAGCCTAGGTGAGTGAAATGAAAGTGTTCCATTATGACCATACTTCTTGAAAAGCCTATGAAATGAAAGCAAAGGAAGAAAAGAGGAAGTAATCACCAAGTTTGGACCAAGGCTCCGAGTCCAGATGAGAAGACTCAGGCCCCACTTTGTGCACCAAAATAACATGATTTGCTGTGAGGTCCAGAAGAAAATGAACAAAAAAGAATTCTTCAAGATGTTTTAGTGCAAAAAGGTGGTTTTATTAAAACACAGTGGAAGGACCCATGGGCAGAAAGCACTGCCTATATTTTATTTTATTTTTTTAAGATTATGTATTCTTTTTATTAGAACCTCACAGAACTTTGTAGATTTCTGCCTCCTGTGAAGTTTTAGGTTTTTCATGGTGTGTACTCGTCATTAGAAAGTAAAAGATAAATATTTTTAATGGTACAAATGTACCATTAAATGTTAAATATTTTTAATGGTACAAATGATGATTTTTTTTCTATTTTCACAGAAAACAATGTTTTATTATTTTATCTAAAAGGAGAATGTTATGTATTTCATGTATAGGCTGTCTTCAAATAATTTCTTATAGATATTATTATTATTTTTTTTATCTTTTATTGTTACTAAATTTTTTTTCCAGTATTCCAAGATTCATTCCCCATTCCCCACACCCAGTGCTCCACCCTTTAGGTGTCCCCAGTACCCACCACTAGGCTCTCCCATCCCTCCACCCCCCTCCCTCCAACCCTCAATTTGTTTCTGTGTCCAAAGTCTCTGTTGTTTCGTTTCCCTCCCTAGATTACCCTAGTTTCCATTTACTTACCTTCTCCCACTGTCCTCCAGTTTACCCCTCATGCACCGCAAGTAAGTGAAACCATGCAATACTTGACTTTCTCTTCTTGGCTTATTTCACTCAGCATAATCTCTTCCAGTCCAGTCCATGTTGCTACAAAAGTTGGAAATTCGTCCTTTCTGATGGAGGCAGAGTATTCCATTGTATATATGTACCACATCTTCTTTACCCATTCATGTGTTGATGGGCACCTTGGCTCTTTCCACAGTTTGGCGATTGTGGCCATTGCTGCGATGAACATTGGGGTGCATATGGCCCTTCTTTTCACTATATCCGTATCTTTGGGGTAAATGCCCAGTAGTGCAATTGCAGGGTCATAGGGTAGCGCTATCTTTAATTTTTTAAGGAATCTCCACACTGTTTTCCAAAGAGGCTGGACCAGTTTACATTCCCACCAACAGTGTAAGAGGGTTCCCCTTTCTCCGCAGCCTCTCCAACACTTGTTGTTTTCTGTCTTGTTAATTTTGGCTATTCTGACTGGTGTAAGGTGGTATCTTAGAGTGGTTTTGATTTGAATTTCCCTGATAGCTAGTGACGCTGAACATTTATTCATGTGTCTGTTAGCTGTTTGTATATCTCCTACGGAGAAGTGCCTCTTCATGTCTCTTGCCCATTTTTTGATGTGTTCATCTTCTTTTTGGGTGTTGAGTTAAGTAGTTCTTTATAGATCTTGGATACCAGCCCTTTGTCTGTAGTGTCATTTGCAAATATCTTCTCCCATTCTGTGGGTTGCCTCTTTGTTTTGTTGATTGTTTCCTTTGCTGTACAGAAGCTATTTATTTTGATGAAGTCCCAGAAGTTCATTTTCGTTTTTGTCTCCTTTGCCTTTGGAGACCTGTCTTGAAAGAAGGTGCTGTGGCCGATGTCAAAGAGGTTACTGCCTATGTTCTCTTCCAGGATTTTGATGGATTCCTGCCTCAAGTTCAGGTCTTTCATCCATTTCGAGTTTGCCTTTGTGTGTGGTGTAAGAGAATGGTCTAGTTTCATTCTTCTATATGTAGCTGTCCAATTTTCCCAGCACCGTTTATTGAAGAGACTGTCCTTTCTCCACTGGATATTTTTTCCTGCTTTGTCAAAGATGATTTGACCATAGATTTGTGGGTCCATATGTGGGCTCTCCACTCTGTTCCATTGGTCTATTTCTCTGTTTTCGTGCCAGTACCATGCTGTCCTGGTAATCACAGCTTTGTAATAAAGCCTGAAGTCAGTAATGAGATGCCCCCAGCTTTGCATTTCTTCTTCAGCAATTCCTTAGCGATTCGGGGTCTTTTTGGGTTCCATATAAATTTTACGATTGTTTTTTCTAATGTTTTGAAGAATGTTGGTGGAATTTTGATCGGAATGGCATTGAAAGTGTAGATTGCTCTGGGCAGTATAGACATTTTGACAATGTTTATTCTTCCAATCCATGAGCATGGAATCCTCTTCCATCTTTTTGTGTCTTCTTCAATTTCTTTCATGAGTGTTCTGTAGTTCCTGGAGTACAGATCCTTGACTTCTTTGGTTAGATTTATTCCTAAGTATCTTATAGTTTTTGGTGCCATAGTAAGTGGAATCGATTCTCTGATTTCCCTTTCTATTTTTTCGTTGTTAGTGTATAAGAATGCAACTGATTTCTGCGCATTGATTTTGTATCCTGCTACATTACCGAATTGTTGTATGAGATCTAGTAGTTTGGGGGTAGAGTCTTTTGGGTTTTCCAAATATACTATCATGTCATCTTCAAAGAGAGAGAGTTTGACTTCCTCTTTGCCAAGCTGGATACCTTTTATTTCTTTCTGTTGTCTGATTGCTGTTGCTAGGACTTCTAACACTATGTTGAACAGTAGTGGTGAGAGTGGGCATCCTTGCCTTCTTCCTGATCTCAGAGGAAAGGCTGTCAGTTTTTCCCCATTGAGGATGATATTCGCTGTGGGTTTTTCGTAGATAGATTTTATGAGGTTGAGAAATGTTTCCTCTATCCCTATACTTTGAAGAGTTTTGATCAGGAACGGAAGTTGTATTTTGTCAAATGCCTTTACTGCATCGATTGAGAGTACCATGTGGTTTTTCTCTCTCATCTTATTGATTTGTTCTATCACGTTGATTGTTTTGCGAGTGTTAACCACCCCTGCATCCCTGGGATAAAACCCACCACGTCATGGTGGATAATCTTTTTAATGTATTGTTGGATCCTCTTAGCAAGGATCTTGTTGAGAATCTTGGCATCCATATTCATCAGCGATATTGGTCTGAAGTTCCCCTTTTTGATGGGGTCTTTGTCTGGTTTGGGGATTAGAGTGATGCTGGTTTCATAGAATGAGTCTGGAAGTTTTCCTTCCATTTCTATTTTTTGAAAGAGTTTCAGGAGAATAGGTGTTATTTCTTCTTTGAATGTTTGGTAGAATTCCCCAGGGAATCCGTCTGGGCCTGGACTCTTGTTTTGGGGGAGGTTTTTGATCACTACTTCGATCTCGTTACTAGATATAGGTCTATTCAGATCGTCAATGTCTTCCTGTTTTAGTCTTGGGAGCTTATAGGTTTCTAGGAATGTATCCATCT
>PITA01013238.1:0-57937 GCA_004023965.1 Spilogale gracilis
CCTCTGAGCCACTCAAACACCCCAAGAGCATGTGCTTTAATTTTATTTTCTAAAAATTTCAATGCAGCCAATGCTGGCAAAAATGTTGTCTACACATAATTTCTGAATATCAAAATACTTTCATTATTAATGATGTGCAAACTATGAATTTTTGTAACACAAAAAATTTTTAAATGAAGAATAAAGTAAGCATTATAAATTTATAAATTAAAAACCCATACTACATTAAATGTGGTTCATATGTGAATGGAAGAATTCATAAATAAAGGATTGTAATTTCCTTCTTGAATTAGTAATATAGGACTGAGGCCATGATTTTTATTGCATATTTCTCCATAGGAGCAATGTGATGGGATTCACAGAAAAAATAAATCCTTCAAAACCCCACTTATTTTCCTTAGAAGGTAAGAAAAACATTTCTTGTTTTCAACTTACTTTCATAGGTTTTCATCTCAAGCAAAAGTCAATTTCCTAAGCAAAACTGGATGGTAGCTTTGTGAATACACAACACATGCACCACAGTAGGAATGGCTGAAGGTCAATAAGCCACAAAGCTTGCTGTGAAAGCTCTGTGCTTTTTGGTTGATGAGGTAGTGTCTGACTGAAATAAAAATGAAAGAAAAATTGTATATCGATGCTATCCAAAGTCACAGTTTTCTTTACTAGAGAGAGACAACACAACCATCTACTGGTTTTGCATGACTTCTTTATCCCATCTGTCAATGTCTACATGATTTCTCTTTTTGAAGCAGTTCTTTCTTCCAATACATTTGACAGCAAGTTAATCAGGTTTAGGGGCTATAGAATACTATGTAATGGAGCGAGATAACTGGTCTTACTTTGTTTCTTTCCTCTGTTCAAAATACTGCTGCAAGTGTAAAGAGAAGACGACGGAAGCTTTGCCAGGGCACACCTCACAGAGCAGCTAATGTATATGTTTTTTAGCATACATGACTGCACATAAACAGTACAAAATAAGTTCCTCTAACTCTAATGAAAGCCATTTCTTGGTGAGTGAGGAAAGACCCCCCTTGGAGATTTAAAAAATGATCCTTCAGTTCAGAAAATAATTCTAATAGGAGAGCAAAGCAATCTCCCCGGGAGGCTGCCATGTATGCCCAAACCCCTCTGTGGCTCAAACTTCCCCTTCCTGCTCCACTCAAAAAGGACTCACGGATACTTGCAGTTAATTAAAAGCTATTTAAACAAGATAATTTCCTCTTCCAGGATTCTGGAAATCTCCTTTTCAAAGATATTATAAGGAGTAAATTGTCTCCTCAAGCTCCCTGGGGCACCTTATACAGGGCCTTGCACACCTTCGTGATGAAGGCCTCTTCCTAATAGACCCAAGCAAATCTCCTGGCGGCCTTAATGGGGCTTCTGCCTGAGTAATAAAACCCTCTTGTTTCTGAAGAGCCACTGCGTCTTTTCAGGCAGTCCCTCTGGAAAGTAAGACACATTTTTACAAATGTGGGAGGGTGGTAATGAGCACTTTTATGACCCATATAATCAAATCTTTCTCATCACTGCCTCTTATTTGCTTACCTCATAACAAAGCCACCCAGGCCCCCTTTTCTTCCACAAATTTATTAAATAATAAAGCCCAAGCTACCGGGTTGTTCACCTGTGACGTAAAAAAGTTATACTGTCAGCAGAAAATTAGCTTGCTTTTGTTTCAACAGGACATTAAGTTTCTACGTTTCTTTCCATTCCTCATTAGTTGTCTCTGCTCTTTTCCAGTTCACAAACACAGAATAAAATAATACACCCTTTCCACAAGTATAACTGAATGAATGATTATATCAGTTATTGGGTTTACACTTATAAAATCAAATGTGTGGGGCATCTGGATGGCTCAGTTGGTTAGGCGACTGCCTTCGGCTCAGGTCATGATCCTGGAGACCTGGGATAGAGCCCCACATCAGCCTCCCTGCTCAGTGGGAAGCCTGCTTCTCCCTCTCTCACTCCCCCTGCTTGTGTTCCCTCTCTTGCTGTGTTTCTCTCTGTCAAATAAATAAATAAAATATTTTAAAAAAATCAAATGTGTGCTTTTCTTCTTCTTCTTCTTCTTCTTCTTCTTCTTCTTCTTCTTTTAAGATTTATATATTTATTTATTTGATGAGAAGGAGAGGGAGAGAGAAACTTAAGCAGACCCCTGCTGAGGATGGAGCCCCATGAAGGGTACAAATACGCTCTATCTCACAGCCTTGAGATCATGACCTGAGCCAAACCTAGAGTCTGATCTTAACCAAATGAGTCACCCAGACACCCCTCAAATGTTTTTTTTAAAAATCCAATTAAGATTTTTTAAAGTTACTTGTTCTTATTTGTATCATTTACATTTTTCCTCACCTAACTCAATAAAGCAGTTTTGCACCTACATTTATTTTAACCTGGCACCATTCTACTAAATATGCACATAGCATAAAACCCAGAAGAATCCCATTCATGAACAGCTAAAGGCAACTCTATTCTCCACATTATTTGCAATCTTTTGGGGGGGGTGGCTAACTGAAACTTATTCATTCAACTGTTATTCAACTGATTCTAATAAGAATTAGAAAAAGAATTAAGAAAAAAAATAGGGGTGCCTGGGTGGCTCAGTTGGTTAAGCACCTGCCTTCGACTCAGGTCATGATCCCAGAGACCTAGGGTCGAGTCCCACATCGGGCTCCCTGCTCGGCGGGAAGCCTGCTTCTCCCTCTCTCACTCCCCCTGCTTGTGTTCCCTCTCTGGCTGTGTTTCTCTCTGTCAAATAAATAAAATCTTAAAAAAAAAATAGGTTGTCTGCATTCCTAAAAAAATAAATAAATAAAAATTTAAAAAATTAAAAAATACCACACCTTGGCAAGTTTCTGTCATAAGAAGTAGAAAGAAGATTCTTCATTCATTTTTTTCAACCTTACGTCACTTGTTTACTCATTTCTATCTCCATATTTGGTCTCTAAATAAGTTGCACACCGATATATTCTTTGCCTTTCTCAGAATGAATGCCTCTGTTGTGTCCCACTCATCCTTGTCCCCTTTTGGGAAATACCTTGTCTAGTAACTCTTTCCAAGTAACCTAACTCTGAAACCATAACAGCATCCTCTAAAGAAGGAGAATGCCAGTACTGCACTAGCAGATACATGTGTGTTTACGTTTTTTATTTCATGTTTTAGTTTGAGAGAAGAAAATTCTATAAGCAATATAAAATGTTAACTTAAAATAATGTTTAAAATCTGTTATATCTGCGTCTCTTACCTCCCTTTTCTTGCTCTTCTCAATCCTACCTCATTCCCTCCACTTTTTTCTTCTTTTTCCTCTACACATGGTCCAAAGAAAATCTCAGATCTCTTTCATTCCTTTGTTTTTAATAAAAGTCCCCCAAACACTATACCAACATCAAACTTGGGACTATGACCCAAGCTCCTCTCTGTAACAGGCTATCCTTCCATGTCCTGGAAGAGAGGAAGGGGGTTGGTCATGTATCTGTGCTGTGTGGAGGACACAATGGAAAACAGTAGGATATCTCACTCACAGATGTGCTTGATAGATTTAGAAAGAAGATACCAACATTGACTTAGGGGAGAAACCATGGGTTGAGTCAAAGTGGAGATAAGTATCAAAATTTTGAGTCCAAAGATTACAGAGAATTATAAGACAAGAAGGCAGGAACAATAATAATGATTAGTGTCATAGGCAGAAGTCTAAGATGTTCTTTAGATGTCTAAGATGTCCACACCACTATCTGTATAATCTTTGAACTCTAAGACTGTTGAATTTTACTTGCATGAATAATGTATATTAACCTACATTATAGAGCACTGTTGACTCTAAGATTCAGGTGAGTCTGTCTTAATCACATGGTTCTTTAAAATATTAGAGATTTCTAGGTTTCAGAGTGTAGGTCTTTCACTTCCTTGGTTAAGTTTAGTCCTAGATATATTATTGATTTTGGTGCAATTATAAATGGTATTCTTTTCTTCATTTCACATATGTTCCTTCATTATTCATCTATAGGAATGCAAGATTGCTTAGGGTAGTATAGACATTTAACAGTATTTTTTTCTTCTAGCCTATGGTACTTTCAATTTATTTTCCTTGTCTTGAATTTCTCTCATCAGGGCAATGAAAACTGGTGTAGCCCTGTGGAAAACTGTATGAAGTCTCCTCAAAACTTTAAAAACAGAACTTCCCTATGATCTAGTAATCATACTAATGGGTATGGATGCAAAAAATACAAAAACATTAATTCAAAAAAATACATGCCCTCCTATGTGCAATGCAGCATTGATTATAATAGCCAAACTATGGAAGTAGCCAGTGTCCATTAACAAGATGAATGGATACAGAAAGTATAAGCTATATATACACATATACATGTATCTGAGATATGTATATATATAAAATGAAATGTTATTCATCAATAATATATATGTATATATAATGGAATATAATTCAGCAATTTTATGTATATGTGTGTGTGTATCTATATACACACACACACATATATCCTCAACCGTGTCCACATTCTAATCCCTAGAACTTCTAGATATGTCATGTTATATCTCAAGGAAGAATTAAGTCTGAAAATGTAGTTAAGATTGCTAATCAGTTTATCTCAAAATAGATTTTTCTGGGTTATATGCACTAACCCAGTATAACCAGAGTGGTTCTTAAATGGTGAAAGAGGGGGACACAAGATTCATAATTAGAGATGACATCATTGGAGAAAGACTCCATCTGACATTGGTGGCTTTGAAGGTAGAAAGCAACTATAGAGGCCAAGAACTATAGGCAAATTCTAGAAGCTGGAAAAGGCAAGGAAACAGATTCTCCCTCAGAGCCTCCAAAAAGAATGAAGTCCTGCCAATACCTTGGTTTTATCCCAGTAAAAACCATTTTGGATTATAAGATAATAAATTGTGCTATTTTAAGACACTAAGTATAAGCAATTTGTTACCATGGCTATAGAAAACTAATAAGCAGTTTTCATTTCTTTTTCTTTCTCTAGGTTAACAGTGTCACCACATGTTCAACCATCCCAGTTAGAAATCTCAGCATCATTTCCAATGCTTCCCTTGTATAACACATGGCCAAGTTAAAAGAAATATTCTATCATGTCACTTGCCATTATTACTTCCACTCCATTGACTATAATATTATTGGAACAGGTATTCATAATTTCTTGTTTAGACTATTGAAATTGCTTCTTCCATTAGAGATCACTCCATCTGTCAAGCTGGATGTCAGTGTTATTTTCTAAAGCTGCAAGATGTAATCAAGGTGTCCTTTGGGTCACAAACTTACAACAACAAAATAACCATTTAATGATTTTCATAACCTGTAACTTTGAAGTTTTTTTTATACTATCCAGAAGACTTCAAATCTCTGAGAAGCTTTTAGAAAGTTGATATACTCATTTCCATAAATCTTACTCCTTGTTACTTTACTTTTTAATTTAAATATGGTAATCCTCTTTACTTATCAATGATTATGAGTTATTTTTATCATTGTAATTATTCTTTGTTCATATAATATCATTCCTGTCCCCAGATGATTTTCGGCATCAGTTGGGATGCCTATCCTTTCCCGGTGAATGTAAGGAAAATATTTTCTGACATAATTCCTTTATACTCAAAGAACAGATCCTAAAAGGTAGCCTCACTAAATGCATAATGTACTCCCATTTTATTTTTCTGCAAATGTAAAAATTATCTTTATAGCATTAATGATTAATATGCCAATTTTTTCTACCAAATACCTCTTATTAAATTGTTGAACAATAGAATTTTTTTAAAGATTTTATTTATTTGACAGAGAGAAACACAGCCAGAGAGGGAACACAAGCAGGGGGACTGAGAGAGGGAGAAGCAGGCTTCCCACCGAGTAGGGAGCCCCATGTGGGGCTCGATCCCGGGTCTCTGGGATCATGACCTGAGCCGAAGGCAGTCGCTTAACCAACTGAGCCACCCAGGTGCCCTGAACAATAGAATTTGTAAGACACTACATTAGTTTTTTCATTTTCACCTCCATATTTTATATTAACTTGATATTCACTATACTGTTCATTACTAAATTACTATTTGTGAAACTTTTACTGGAAATATGGATAATTTTATTTTCTTTTTTCATCCATATGAGTATATTAAGGCTGTCACGGGACTATAGAGTCTTGACCACACCTTGGCTTCTGTATCAGCTGTATCAACAGTCTACTGAAGAGGTCATGGTGTTCTCTTCATTATCTGGAGTATCTCCCACCCCTGACTCCATCAATACTTTATTTAGTTCAAGCTTTTCTTGCATAAATGATTACTCCTGGGTCCCACAAATTATTCTTATGTTTTATTAAACTCAGCTATCTTTCTCAAATACCCTGATTGTACATTGAGCTGTTTTAGGTAAAGACTAGAGTGATTTCTCCTTCCATTAAATTTACTTGAATCATTAGAAGTTGTTATATGTGACTATGTTTGACTGTCAAAATTTTCTGTTTTATAGGGTCAAATAAAACATTTATCTTTAAAAATTGTACACACGATTGCAGATACCTATCTTCCAATCTCTCTAAGTCTAGTATTTCTCATCTTCATAAACCCTTTTGTACACTGTTGGCTTTTTGAGTGGAACAATCTAAATATGAAATCTAGGGTTTTCTGTAGTGTTCTTAATATTTTCAAATGAACATATAATATCCTGAGATACCAGAAAATAGAGCATGGATATTAGCACATATCAGAAACAGACTGAGGGCCCTCACATGAAGCATTCAAAAATAGAAGATTCTTATCTTCATACCTAGTAATCTTTCAGAGTTCATATATCCAACACCCTTAGAGTCATAATACTGTTACCTTGTTAATTTCATGTTGATTTCTCCAACCATATCTGTCCAGCATTGATTGCTATACTATCACACAAAATCAACAATTTAAATGAATTAAAATGAGATATTTGGAGAACCTTTAGTGAGATTCATCAGTAGAATGGGGATTAATCTAGGAGAGAATGGATAACAAAACCCACCTTAAATCATTAGAATAAGTCTTAAAGAAATAGAATTATATAAAAGTACATTGTAAACAATTTAGTCAAAAAACAAAGGGTTATATTTCCTCTGAAGTATGGGAAGGTTGCTGGTCACATATTGCCATTTCGAATTTCACCCACACAGATTAACGTGTTCCTGTCGGTGATTTGTCTCAGAATATGCAAAATAGTCATATTTAGGAATCAACCTCACATGAGTCAAGAGTTTTTGAAGCATGGAATGAAACTGCCTTTGATTTATGTTCCTGTTTTTATCTCTTTGGAGTCTTATGGATAAGAACACTTTAATTCATTAATTTTCATTTATTTATGTTCAATTATTTCAAATTCCTTGGGAGAAAAATTCCTGGCCTGGGTTTAAAATATGGTTGCTGATGTTTTACTGAAAATGCTACCAGTCATAAAACTTAAGTCTCATCTAGATATATGATTTTAAAAATACTTTAAAAGTGACTCAAATGTCCTCATGCAATTATGACCAGATATATAGGCTTTATTGGTGGAGGGGGTAGTTAAATTCCTTCTGTTTTTGTTTTTCTCCTTTGAGAGGGCCAGAATGGATGAAGTGAGCTGGACTTGAAGATACATTTTTCCAAATACCAAGATGTCTTAAGAAATATCTTTTCTTACTAATTAATAAAAATAATTCTTATTTATGTGAGTTATTTATTTTGCCTTAATTTTGAAATCTATGAACCACATGCAGATTAAAAACATACTAACATTGAACCTTAAAAGCTTATTAAAAAACTCATTCCTGTTTTAACACCTTTTCTTCGGACAAATAACTAATGGAAGGATTTTTCAGAAATGGACATTTATAAAGAGATAGATGAATGAGAGGGATTAATTAATGGCATAAAAATGTGAAAACTCTTAATTTTTAATTCCCACAACTCTACTAACATCAAATTGTTACCAACAGTTGCCACCTGTTTCTGTCACTGTCACTTGTCTCCCTGTGCATCATTTCTCTTCCCTCCATTGTTTGAATGGATATTCAAAGGTCTTGGATAATTAATCACATGGAAGTGTTTTAAACATGTCTTTGCCCCAAGAGGCCTTTCAAATAATTAGCCTCTTTGCAAGTGTTCAAAGATGTAATACATTATGCCAAGATGGTAAAATCTCCAAATTATTTGCTTCTTTTTCCTGATCTACATTAACCCAATCTTTCAATTCTTTATTCCCAATTGCTGAATATAACATCAACAGAAGATGGCACTGTTTATTCATTGTTTAAAAAAAAAAAAAGAAGTCAGCAAATTATCTCTTAGAACAAAATGAAATTTAAAAAGCTACCTGTGAGAAAAACAGTTTTATTTAAAAAGCGGAGAAGAGGGGTGCCTGGGTGGCTCAGAGGCTTAAGCCTCTGCCTTCAGCTCAGGTCATGATCTCAGGGTCCTGGGATCAAGTCCCACATTGGGCTCTCTTCTCAGCAAGGAGCCAGCTTCCCTCTCTGTCTTTGCCTGCCTCTCTGCATATTTGTGATCTCTCTCTATCTCTCTGTCAAATAAATAAATAAAATATTTTTAAAAAAAAACATAGAAGAGATACCTGGTATATAACATAATTTATTTTAAAATTAGAATGGGTGGGGCGCCTGGGTGGCTCAGTTGGTTGAGCGACTGCCTTCAGCTCAGGTCATGATCCCGGAGACCCGGGATCGAGTCCCACATCGGGCTCCCTGCTCGGCGGGAAGCCTGCTTCTCCCTCTCTCAATCCCCCTGCTTGTGTTCCCTCTCTGGCTGTGTTTCTCTCTGTCAAATAAATAAAATCTTAAAAAAAAAAATAAAATTAGAATGGGAAATAACTTCAAATTAAATATGGAAAAATACATCTTGAAATATACTTGCTTTCCACTGAAATTTCAGGAACAGTTTATTTTATAACAGTTAGTTACACATGAAAAATATCACTGCCGAATGTGGAATAGAGTTTGGCGGGGTACCAACACTCATTTTGGAGTTTTGTTCCATCTTTACTTTTAAAAATTTGGGGGCCCTGGACAAGTTATTTCTCCCTGAATTTAAATGACTTCATTTATAAAATGGAAATAATAATATGTACTCTCTTTTTAACGATTAAGTAAAAATGTAGTAAGCATTCAACTGATTGCTATTGTCTTGCCATACTAGAATGCAAACGCTGTGGGGCAAAGAAAACAAATCTGTGTTTTAACATTATATTATCAACATGTTGCACATGTCTGACATTTTTTAGAAGCATGAGGAATGTTGTTGTAGTGGAAGAAATAAAACTTCAACACATTATAGATTGGCTTTAAATATTGTTAAAATGATATTCCAGTTTTCAGAAGCAATAAGTGCATAAAACAAGTTTTCTAAAGAAGTAGGAAGAAAATTATTTATTTTTTCTCTTTATAGGTATAGCTTTTAACATTATTACATATGAATAGATGAATATGTCTGAAAATAAAAGGACACAAATTTGTTCCTGTGCAATTATCCAAATTTACAGGCAAGTTACTTGAATCCAACCTACACAGATTAAACGTGTATGTTTAAAGTCATCAAACATAGAAGTGATTAATTTATCTTTTATCCTAGAATTTAACTCCAGAGCAAACCTAAACCTTAAAAACAGAAATTGCAAATACTTGTTTAGAAAGAGTTACTTAAGTCCTCATCCCCATAACCCCTATGCAATAGAAATTGCTAGTATTCAGTTAAAAAAAAAAGTCCATTTTTTTCTTCTTAGGTATATAGGTATCCTATATTTCCCAGTTTTCCTTGCAGTTACATTTAGCCACATGACTTCTAGTCAATGAAATGTGAATCAAAGTCCTATGTGTTATTATTATATGAAGGTTTTTAAGAAATAGGTATGTCCCCCAACTGGATATCAAGAGCTGGGTGGTTGTTGAGCTCCAACCCACCAGGGTAGAATATTTTATCTCCGACATGTTTAGAATAGCTGCTACAGAACATCTCTCATTCCTTCCACTAGTAAGATCCAGACGGCCAAGGGCTGAAAATGATGGAAAACTGAAAGATGAACAACCCTAGTTCCCTGGATAATGGAGCTAATTCACTCATGAACCAGGAAAATCTAATTTAAACAGGGGAATGAGAAATAAACTCCCATTGTGTTTGAGCATTATGAGTCATTTGGTCTGCTTTTTCTAGCAGTTTGTGTTACCCAAACACTAAAGGAAATAGTGGTATGATACCTAGAGAACACATGAAACGTCCTTCATCCTTTCTTAACACTTTCTTTGCACCATGATATCGCTAATTAACATGTCCCTGTTTCTCACCATTTTTACTCCTAAGTAAGGTGTTTATTGGCTAATAAAAAAAAAAATCTGACATTACTATTTGCTTCTCTCTGTCCTTCTCCAAGCTAGAATAATGATTTTTCTTACTTAACTTCTAATAGTAAGCCTTGTCAGGAGGCGAGACCAAACTTTATCCATTTGATAAGGAATTACATATAGCAAGCACATACTTTTTATGAAAATATTGGTATTCTTAAATTAACAGTACAAAATTGTAGCCCTTATGCAACTAAGTTTTTATTATATTTTACAAAAATACCCTAAAATCTATCCTCTCTGTCTGATAGACTCATCTTTCAAGCTCTTCTCAAATTTGGTTACTTTCTCTTTTTTTGTAAAGATTTGTTTATTTTATTTGAAAGAGAGAAAAAGAGAACATGAATGGGTGGAGGGACAGAGGGAGAGAGAGAGAGAGAATCTTAAACAGTCTCTCCACTGAGCACAGAGCCTGACACATGGCTTGATCTCACCATTCTAAGATCATGACCTGAGCCAAAATCAGGAGTTGGATGCTTAACCTACTGAGCCACACAGGTGCTCTGATTTGGCTAATTTCTAACACCAGCAATAATGAAGGAGGTAGAGGTAGAGAAATGCTATTTGAAACAAAATGATATTAACTGCTTCCGCTCCTGTGTATGTGGTGGGATAGGTGGGTTGGTTTAGAGGAGAGCATAATCACCTCAGTGGGAACAAATTCCCTATATTTCTATTACTTTTCACTACAGGGCATTAAAAGAAGCAAGAAGGGAGTGTTAAAAATCCAAAGTGACTGCTAATTACTTACAGCTGAAGATTAGTGCCTGGAATAGATGCATAACAAGACATATTAGTAAGTCTTAGATAAAGAAGAAATGAGGAAGACCAAGAAGAACATTCAGAGGAGACAGCTATATTCTTTGCATAATAAAATTAATGAAAATGACTTGTTGGGGTAGAGTAAAAGAGATATAATCTCTAAAGGAAGAGAAGCTGAACAAAGGTTAACAAATTCTAGCATGCATAAATATATAAGTGCGACTTTTTGTGAGAAGCAAAGCTTATTCTTCTGTATTTATCCCTTCTTCCCCTGATTTCATTCTCTCTATCCGTTCTTTGTCTTTGCCCTCTGCTGTAGGATTCTGATCCTTGCAGGTTGCCACACCAGGCTCCCTTGGCCTCTGGATTTGCAGTTCAACTAAAAGAAGACACTTGCAAGATTTCTGAGGATGGGAGGAGAAATAACCAGGGCATTTCCTCCCTTTTGCCCTTTCTATTTCACAACTTGGGTCCTGAAATAGCTGCTTCTTTCTATGTCGACAATCTAGATAGGTGGTCCTACATGATTCTAGCTTTCACCAGCCCCTGATAACATCATCTCCTACCTTCACTCCTTTAGGACTGAGGGGGATAGACTGTGACAACTCCCCAACTGGTTCCCTGGGTCCTGTCCACATTTCTTCCTGTTACTGAATTACATTCTCTTAAATTAAACCCTTCTGAGCAGATATGTTTCTTGCCAGAGCATGACTCATACTTTGGGAGTATCATTGACTAGAGACCAAGTTTGAGGTTTGGCCTGGCCTTTGTTATTGGAAAAGCCTCTAAATGCAGAATTGAGACAAATTAAAGTGTTTGGTTGACTTAAAATGCTGATATCATTTTGTGTCCATAAAATATAAAGAAATCATTTGGTGTTTCTTGAGTGTTATTTCTATGTATCTTAAAATAAATTGCAAGAGCATCATCAACTTTTTAATGGCCAATAATACATTTCTCAACACTTTTAGCTATTAAAAATAATTTAAAACACAAACAAGTAATTCATTTATTTCTATCTCAAGCAGCTTCTCACCCTTTGGGGTCTAAGTTCTCCATCCCAGTGTTATGTGCACATGAGATGATATGTGGATTCTTCAGCTGATGGTGAAACCCAGCTGAGATCAATCATTTATCAGAAGAGAACTGAGCTATCTGAAAATTTTGTGAAATATCAGTGGCAGAGTTAAATGATATTTTAGTAAAATAAAACTTTTATTATTTTTTTCAATAAAGCAAAACTTGAAAACAAATCTTAGATGATAGGGAAGTCCCACCAAAAATCTGAGTAATACAAATCTAGATGAAACCCTAGACAAAATTTTCATGTTCTACACTCAGACATGAATTTCAAATAGTTCCCTGCCTGAAGACCTTTTAAGCAATATCTATACTCCTTTGTTTGTACTTTTCAGTGTACTAGTTCAGTTTCTTGTATAAGATTGCAAATTCTTTGAGAACAGAGATTTTCATATTAGCCATATTTCACATTCACAGTTCATATTTCTTTAAATATTTCATATTTCTTTAAATATTTCATATTTCTTTAAATATTTCATATTTCTTTAAATAAAATATGAATACTGCTAAGCCATTATTGCTACAAAGAGCTTAGATATTTCTATTATTTATTTATCTATTTATTTATTTATTTAATTCCCACTTTTCTTAATGTTCTACAGAATCAGGCAGCACTGCTATGGTTCTGCAATGTTGGTGAGGCTCAGAGCCAATGGCCAAGACAGAATTCCTGAGACGTCCTTGGAACAAAAAGGTGATTTCATTAAAGTACAGGGACAATACCCCTGAGCAGTAAGAGTTGCTCCCTCGGGTTATGAAGAGCTATTGAGTATATACTTTTGGACTGTGGGAAGTAAAGTAAGGGAAGTTCTGATAAGATTTTCATATGCTAAAGAAGATTCACAGGATGCTGGAGGCCTTGGTCTTGTCAAACTAAGGTTGTTTTTCCCTCTAGCAAGGCATTAACATTAAGACAGTTGGGAGCTCCATGGAGAAATGCTCTATTCTGCCTGCCTCAAGTATTTGTCAATGGGCTGCAGTTTATAAGGTCATTTAATTGTATCTAATTTCCTTCTGCTTTGGTTTCCCACATCAAAACTACTATTACTTCCACACACTATGTATGGTAGAGTAATGTAAAGATGCTTAAATCCTCCCTATAACAACAAAACTGAATATTTTCTCTGAGGGGGAGAAGCACTTTTAAAATGTCACTAAATCCCTTATCTGCTGGGAGATTCTTAGCTTCATGAAATGACTGAGGGTTTTTTGTTTTATTTTGTTTTGTTTGCAAGGGTTGGGAGACAGTGGGAACAAGGCTTAGAAATTTGTCATGAGACCCCTTAGAGCTATATTTTGGTAATCTAGGTCCCTGTATGGGAGGAATGGTCACATTTTACAACTAGTCTATATTAACTGATTGCTGGATTCCCTTGGCTTTCTTCAATCTTGAATTATACAGGCAGAAGACACTTAAAGGCACAGAAAAAGGGAAAGAAGGAGCAGAGTATACGTGTATATGTAAAAGTATATGTATGTATATAAGTATATATATATGTATATAAGTATACACTTGTATATGTAAGAGTATAAGACTTGATTCCTTTCAGGACAGTTTTTCTTCTCTTTACCTGAGTTAGTCTACCCTATTCCTAGAGCTCTGTGTCTGGGATAAACAGCACATTTCTACTTTTGCTGGAGACTGACCTACCAGTTTTTAAAGCCTCTCTTCCTTGGGGCATATAGTTTCTGTCCATATGGGATCTGTTTACAAAGGCTTGTTAAACTATGGTCTTTAATACTTTTTGTAAAGGCCTACTTAGCCAGAGTAACTCCATTTTGTCCAAACAGTTATTTTGTTGTTTACCAGGTAAAACTTGCTGACTCAGAATGATACATATCTTCCAGAAACCAGTCAGTTCCTGGTATCAGAGCTCAGAAGAATGAGGGTGGGTCAAACCAGGTGGAAAAGCCCAATCAGTAAAAAAACACACATGTAACCTCCTTAACCTCCCAGATCTTGACCAATAGAGATAAAAATTAACTTAAGGACAGCTATATAACTGCAATCAGTTTATGTTTCACGGTTTTGCCCTATAAAAGCTAGCCTGTAAGACTGGGCGTGGTCACTCTCTCTCCATAGGGATGACCTTGACAGGTCAGTATGATTCTTGATGTTTGGTGCAAAATAAAGCTTTGCTTGACCTTTGCTTTTGTATCAGCCTCATTCCTTTAATCAAAGACCCATCAATTTTATATTCTAAAATCATAGTTAATAGTGGATTCTTAGTAAATCCTTATTCTATGATCATCTTCACAGGAAAACTATAATTACACAGCATTCAGATTTTATGCCTGGAAATGCACATATTCTGAGTGTATATAGTATGATTTTGACTATATGTTTATCCATGCTTATTTTGTACTATTTAAAAACCCTTGTGGTTGATGATATTCACTTATATATATATTATTTCTGTTCAGGTAATAGTATACATCTGAAAATCAATAATTTGGGGCACCTGGGTGGCTCAGTTGGTTAAGCAACTGACTTCGGCTCAGGTCATGATCCTGTAGACTGGGGATCAAGCCCCACATCAGGCTCTCTGCTTGGTGGGAAGCCTGTTTCTCCCTCTCTCACTCCCCCTGCTTGTGTTCCCTCTCTGGCTATGTTTCTATCAAATAAATAAAATCTTAAAAAAAAGAAAGAAAATCAATAATTTATATTTTAGATACACAGTCAAGTATCTTGAATATTTTAGTTTTAGTTGTTAGTGAAAGCAAATTTCTAAATATTAGTCAAAAGCTGACTTTTAAGTAAAGCAATTGAAAGACACTGTACTCTTCTGCTCTTCCAACTAAATTTTTAGCTGGTACAATCAAATCCTGTGAATTGATTATATAACAACCCTTTTCTTGTTCAACTTATCAGAAACTGTCCATAGCCACTGGCTGATTTCTCACCTCCTCTTCATTATGAACAGGCTTAGTAAGTAATTCAGTAAACGTTTATTAACCCTATACTACCTACTAGATCCTGTGCTTTGCACTGGGGATAAATGAGTCACACGTGTGGACTCTTTCTCTTTCTTCAGGTTGGAGGAGATGAATATTTGCCAAGTGATTAAATGAGAACAATAAGATATCAACAGTAACAATTGCTACAACAGAAAGAGTTCTAGAGACAAGCTTAAAATAAGGATATTTGACTTAAAGAAACCTTGGAAGTATTAATTATTAAGCTCTTATCTGAAGGAAGCACAGACATTAATTGGGTTACATGGGAAAGGAAGAAGGAACAGCATGTACAAAAGTCCATTGTAAGAGTCACTGAAATTTGGTCAAAGGGCTGGAATGGAGGGAATTATACAGATTGGGCAGTCAGAGGAGGCAAAAATTTAATAATGTAGTCTTTATCATTTAAGCAAAAGATTGTCATTAGTGGATTTTAAACAGAGAGGTGGCGTGTTTAGATTAGAGAAATGCCATCCTACATAGGGAATATTGTTTGTCAAAAGACTTGTAGTGTTTCAAATGAGGTTTGGATGGGCATGACATTCGCACAGTTGGTGGATTTGAGAGATTTAGAGAATAAGATCAACTATACTTTTAGTTTATCAGAGATACTTTATTCAAGGAAATAGTTATGAAAAGATACATTTCCCGTGTGCTTATATCATGGCTGAGCTCTGGACTGAATATCTGAAAAATAAAAACAAAGCAAATGAAAAACACACAAGTATTTCATCTTGCAAGTGCAGTGTACAGAGTGAAATCTCCCCTCAGTTGAGTTACCTCATAGGGTAAATACATTAATATTGATATAGGGACAAATATACAAAGTCAGTGCACAAAAACTGTGGCAGAGGCCCCAGTCATCATATGATTAAGGAAAAAGATTACGATTTTGAAAAGAAAAGCAAAAACAGGCATTCCTGTCAAACTCGTTTTCTTAATGATTGTGTGGTAATTATCAATTACAAATCTATCCTAGGAAAAATCACTTGTTGCATAGATACCACTTTCTCTTTGTAGAAATGCCCATAGGAAATGGTTTTTGTTTGCTTTTTTTCCTTCCTGAAAACATCTTTTAGATGTATGGAATTTATTTTCTCTATATAAATATCCTTGAAAATGACAAATTTTTAGAGTTTTTCTCACTTCCTGAGAGATGCCAAACTGTTATCTCTTTATTTTATGTGACAATGAGTAGATCATTGGTTGCTTCGCAGGGTGAGAAAAAACTGGTAAGTGGTATAAAAAAACTCTTGGAAACAAAGCACATGCTCCATATCTTGCCTCAGCTGGTAGGCATACAAGTCAAATTCATCAAACTGTATTTTTAAGATCTGGACATTTTTTTGTGTGTAGTATTTTCTTCAATTAAAAATAAATAAGATTAATATAAAAATAACAATTTCAGTACTTGTGTGCTTCAAGATGAAAGATGAAAGTTTATGACTGAAAGTGAGATAAAGTGGACATTATCCCATTGAATAGAGAAAACAGAAAAGAGACCTGGTAATTTTTAAGGTATCTGAATTCTTCTTATGCTTTGAAAAGAGGTTAGGCAGTTTTTCTGGTTTCAGAGATAAAGCAAGAGCAAGAGGTAAAACTAAGAGATAAGGAACCATATTCCATTTCAGGAGGACAACTAGAACAATTGATGCTTTTCATTCTATATGCTGGGTAGAAAAGCTTTCTGATCATGTAAGGTCTAAATAAAAAAAAAGATTAATTGGACTTGGAGATGTTAAGAGGTATTTATTTCCATAGGTAATGGAATTTGGCTAGAGGGACTTTGAGAGTTTTACTAACTTTAAGGTCTGAGTATCTGAGGTTCATATTTAAACATATCAAATTATCCTACTGCAGCTATTCTTGTAAGGATCTGAAGGCTGCACTTAACACACTACTCATCCTACCTCACTGTCTGTCACATTTAACACATTTGCTATCACCTTTAAAGTAGTGTGTTTATAAATCTGTATGGAGTATTTAGTGTTTTAGATTGAGTTTCTTTGACTTTATGTGTTGCTTTTAATCTTGTTCCATGGCTTATTTCCTATTTCAAATGCAGTGCATTAGAGACTTTAGAAGTTAAGTTTTGCATTAAAAAGAAATTGAACTGAAACACTATTTTTCTCATTTACTATCTAAGGCAATATACAATTAAAATTATGTTAATAACATTTTATTTGGGATTTCTAAGGGGCTCAGTCAGCTAAGCATCTGCCTTCGGTTCAGGTCATGACCTCAGCATCCCGGGATCAAGCCCCATGTTGGACTCCCTGCTCAGTGGGGAGTCTGTTTCTCGCTCTCCCTCTGCTTCTACCCCTGCTCATGCTCTGTTTCTCTCTCAAATAAAAATAAAACTCTAAAATAATATAATAATAACATTTTGTTTTCTAGTAAAAGCATCCTTAAAAAGTCTTTCATTGGTGACATTAAAAAGAAAACTACTTTATCTATTGAATAAAAATCTCAGTTTAACCCCTTGTTATAGTGGTTCTGTTCATGAAGTGCTGAAATAATCTATTTATTAGCAGATTTTTATTTTTCTTAAACTCTAAATTTTTAATAAGTAATAATCAATATATATTAAATAATGAAGAGATAGTAGATAGATGATAGATATTTAAAGAAAAAATTGACCTAAGTTTTTCAAATGTTTGCCTTGATAAGTATAGGTATATGAAAAAAAAACAGAAAACAACTAAATATAATTATACTTTCATTTTATAGAAAACAAAGTACTTTTAAAGACCCCTCCCCCCAAACTGAATCAAAGCTGGGAATGGCATTCACTATATTTATGGATATGGTACCAGAAACTGACCAGTCAGAACAGACATTGGCTGATATGAGTTGCTGTTTCATATTAATATCATAGTTGGAAGAACATAACATTAAAACAAAAACAGTTTTTCTTTAAATATAGTTTGTTTCATAAACCATTATTACATTGTCCTTATGTTTTTATGTTGTCTTGGATGATAAAAATTTGGCTACATATGAGTAAGTGTCCTCAGAATAATAATTGGGGAATACTAATCAGAAATAGTCTTCATAGGTGTGACCCCCTTGGTTAGCATCATAAAAAGAGGGTAGGTGTTATTGAACCACAGATATTAAATTCAAATATGTGAGACAGGTCTCTCAGCCCTGTAGTGAAAAGGAATTTTTCTTGAGAATTGTCTTTAAAAATCAATATATGGGGTGACTCAGTCATTAAGTGTCTGCCTTTGGCTCAGGTCATAATCCCAGAGGAGTCCCAGGATCGAGCCCCACATCGGGTCCCCTGCTCAGCTGGAAGCCTGCTTCTCCCACACTCCCCTTGGCTGTGTTCCCTCTCTAGCTGTGTTTCTGTCAAGTAAATAAAATCTTAAAAAAAAAAAAAAGAATGGATATATGGCACTGTAGTTTCAAAGTACATGTGAAGTGGAATACTTGGTCCTATTCCTTAAGTTGTTTTCAATGTAGCTGTAGTAACAAGATGAATGTGTACAAAATAACCAGAAAATTATTTTAAAGTAATGCATCTAAGTATATGATAAGATATATTTGCTAGACACACACCTAATAAGATAACCCACAAGAAAGGACTGAGTACACAAAACCAAATTTAATTGTACTATGATTTTCAAATGCAATGGATCTATTTATAATTTGGGATCTATAAGAATTTTAAACATGCTCATGAATAACCAACAAGGGATATAACTCTATATATAGACATCAGATTCTCAAAGTGTGAAAAAGGACTAAGCTGGGTGAGAAATAGCCATATGTGCATCCCTGCTTCATGCACCATAGGAAGCCTAAGGCTTCCTATATATACTTTGGTAGGTCCTTAATTTGACATGTTAACTCTGCTCCCAAAATACTTCATTAAAGAGACTGTAGATTGATGAATTTTAAATATTCCATAAAGTACCACTCAAGAAATTGGGGGATGAATTTTAAATATTCTATAAAGTACCACTCAAGAAATTAGGGGGCAGGAGATTCTGGTAATAATAGCCATGAAAACTATCCCAGTCTTAATCCCTGGAACATGTCAATGTTGCCTTATGTGGCAAAAAGGAATTTATAGATGTGATGAAGTTATGGGTTTTGAGAAGACTCTTTTGAATTATCCATGTGAGTCCTAAATATAATCAAAGGTGTCCTTATAAGAGGGAGACAGAGGAATATTTTACTGAAGAACAGAGAAGCTCACATGAGAAAGATAGCAGAGATTGGAATGTCATGACCAAAAGTTAAGGAATATGATCTATTTCTAAAGGCTTGTAGGGGACGGATCTTCCCCTGGAACCTCTAGAAAGAACCAGTCCTGCTGACACCTGGATTTTGGTCTTATAAAACTCATTTTGGACATCTGACCTTCAGAACAAAAGAGAATAAATTTGCATTATTTAAGTCACTAAGTATGTGGAAATTTGTTACAGTGGCCACAAGAAACTAATAAAGAAAAATGTTTTTGCTTTTCTTAGATCTACTCTGATTTCATACTGAAATTAGGTTGTTCTCAGTTCCTTCTAAATTGGTAGTTTGCTTCATACTCTCTGCCTTTATCATCTCTGTTATACACCTCTGTTTGTAGTTGTAGATGTTTTTGTTTGTTTGTTTTAATGATTTAATCCCCTTTGCCAAATTACTTATATTAAAACTGAAGCCATATTTAGTATTCTTTCTGAAACAGCCTATCAGAAGCCAATTAAACAAATTATTTATTCTATATTTTGTTGGAATCTGCATACCTCAGAGAATTTATCCTAAGATTGGTCTTATTTGACAACACAGATTTTCTTTTACTCAGATAAATTAAGCAATCATGAAATGTCAGGTAGAAGAAAAATTTACATGTTCTTTAGTGCTTAAATGTAAAAAATACAATACTTCATGTTATCTAGAATATTAAATTCCCTGTAGCTTTTTATTTATGATAAAATCCTAAAGACATGAAGCTGAACCATATAAGAAGTCAGAGACCAGGGGCACCTGGGTGGCTCAGTCCTTAAGTGTCTGCCCTTGGCTTAGGTCATGATTCCAGAATCCTGGGTTCCAGCCCTGCATCGGGCTCCCTGCTTGATGGGAAGCCTGCTTTCTCCCTCTGTCATTCCCCCTGCTTATGTTTCCTCTCTAGCTGTGTTTCTCTCTGTCCAATAAATAAATAAAATCTTTATTTAAAAAAAAAAAAGAGGCCATAACATATAAGGTAAATGTGACATATTCCTTTCCCAGGGCACAAACTTTTTTATGAGTTGTTTACAAAGAAGTGGTAATGAATGCATAAGTGGGAAATTAGGTATGGCGAAATTGGAATCCTAGGCAAATAGAGGATATGTCATGAATATCACAGCTACTGAGAATTTTTTGTAGGAAAGTCAAACCAGAATGTGGTTTGACCATGTAAAGACACAGAAAGAAGACTGACAGAAGACATTCGTGAGCCAAGGAAAGAGACCTCATAAGAAACCAACGTTCCTGACATCCTGATCTTAGACTATTACCTCCAGAATTGTGAGAAAATAAATGTATGCTAAGCCAGCACCACCCAGTTTATGGTACTTTGTAGGATATCTCTAGTAAATGAACCAAGATTCAGACAATATGATGTATGTAACAGAGTAGTTAAATTAAAATAAGTTCTTTAGTCATTAGTTTAATAGAAAAATCACAAATATTTGAGCGTCTTGGTTTATTTCAGTAAACAAAACATTAGGAGACTTTAAATAAAATATTTTGAACTTCAGAAACATGTTATCCATTACATCCTATATGTTTCTGTGGCATGTTCTAGGATCACCAGGTTCAAAATCAGGGTATTTCATTGTCTTTAGAGTTACTTTTATTGTTTTTCTCCTTTTAAGTCCTGGTTGTATTCATGTGAGTTTGGCCTAGAGTAGTTTTTAATTCTAGTAAAAAAAAATTCAATGAACATATGCTTACCCTTTATTTGTTTCCATGTGTTAGCCAAACATGTGGAGGCATTTTAAAATTAAATTGCTCACTTTCTGATTTGGGTGAAGAAAATAAAATTTATGAAAGACAAATGTAGATGTAGCATTGTAGGGATATTTTGTTTTGTTTTGTTCTATGATGATGGTTAATAAGATTGGAAAGATTTTTTTAAATTTATATTGTCTTAGAAAATATTTAATCCAAGCATTTTCTGAGGTTGTTACCCAGTGAATAATATGACTATTTGTCATTCCTTGTGAGATATTTTACTCGGGATGAGAAATCAATGTGTTGTGACTTATTTTCAATGAAAAATAAACTCATATGATATGTTAAGTTTAAAATAGCAAAGTTTGATTTTTTAAGAATTATGGTAGCTAGAAAAGCTGAAGCTATAATTTAAATATAGTTAATTTCAAAGATCTAGAGCTATCTCAAATGTTCACCAGATTTGAAAAGTTAAATCTAGAGATAACTGAAGGGGAACATCAAAAGCATACCCTTATTTTAGGAACAAAATACTGGAAGAGTAAGGATTGAATGACATTTAAATTCTTTATGTATAGTATACTTTCAATACCCATGTGAGCTTTCAAATTTCTGTATGCTATCTCTACTTTTCCATATATCTGAAGAGAGTAGGATTTGACTGGATGTTGAATTATTACTTCAATTCTGATTGGCATAGTGAATATTATTTTTACTATTTTACTTTAATTAATAGTAACATTCATATTATTAATATTTCCCTTTACATTCTAGAATTTCCAAAGTGTGTAAATCAGAAGATGTGTATTTCTGCTTCACATTTTTTTCTAAATTTACATGAGATAACAGAATGGAAATCACAGTCTAATTTTCTAAATAACCCTGTTGTTGACTACAATAGCTTTGTAGTTTTTATCCTAAATTAGTGAATGACTATTTTGTATCTCATTCTTGAAACAATGCACCATACAACTTTGTCAAGTTTATTTATTTTTTAATTAAAATTTTCATTTTGAGGAGTTTGTAATTTTTTAAAAAATTTTACTTATTTATTTGTCAAAGAGAGAGAGCTCAAGCAGAGTGAATGATAGGCAGAGGAAAAAGCATTCACCCCATGGAACAAGGAGCCCTATGCTGGACTCCATTCCTGGACTCCAGGATCGTGACCTGAGCCAAAGGCAGATGTTTAACTGAATGAGAAACCCAGGTGTCCCTGGGGATTTGTAATTTTCCATGCAGTTTTAAGATATAACACAAAGAGATTCCTTGTAGTCACTATCCAATTTCCCTGAATGTGGTTCTCTATTAATATCTTAAGGTGTATACAGTATCACATCTAGAAGATTGACATTGATATGATCTTCCTGTCTTACACAGACTTCCTCAGTTTTATTCTTATTTTGTATGTGTTTCTGTATGTGTTTTGTTCTACATAACTTTATCACATGTGTATGTTACTACCACCACATTAAAGATATGCAACAATTTCATTACCTCAAACTCCTTGTGTTGTCATTTTAGAACCACATCCAGTTCCTTCTCACCCCCTTTATCCTTGCTAACTGCTATTGTGTTCTCCATTTCTACAGTTTTATCATTTCAAAATGAATGGAGAAAGTACACATGTTAGAGGGTAAGGACTCACAGGCCCTCTTCTATCCAATGAGTCATGGAGACCAGCAGGTCTGAGAGCTATCTTGAGTGACACCTTGCGAAGCTAAAGGGGTAACCAAGGGCTTACTGGGAGCAGTCGCAAAAGTTCCCTCAGGAAATGAATCAAAATCAAAAGGAAACATAAAAGAAAAATTGTTATTTTGAAATATTTAAGTAAGCAGGACCTTTGGATATCCTTGGCCCATTAAAAAGATTCTGACTTCAAATAATAGAAAAATGGGGAGGGGATAGTTTAGAAGAAAGAAAACATAATCTTTTAATATTGGAGATATATTTCCTACATAAAGCAAAACCTAAATCCTTACTATCTACTTTGTAGAAATGTTCTTTTAAAAAGCAATACACTCAAATTCTTTTCTGCTTCAATACTTCTTTCAAAAGTGGGTAAAATGAATATAACATTTTTTTCTTGAATTCATTGATGAACATGGCAGTCATGACAGATCTGTCTTTTTTAATCTAAAAAATTATTTATTACTCCCAACATTCATTTAAAAAACCTTTAAAATCATATTTTGGCAGCCTATATTAATTCAGACTTGTGTAAATAATGCTTAGGATTTTTGGCTCTTGAAAAATGTAAATCCCCTTCTCACTGCCCAGAAAATTACAAATCTGACTTTGCTCAAACATAATGGAGGGTGAGTGCCAGGAGGCAGGAAGATGAGAGGAACACTGTCCACACAGGATTAAGTCAGGAAGTAGTTCATGTGCTAGTTTTAATGAAATTTCTGAAAAATTGTTCTTTTCATAGGCTTTATTATAAGAAAAATATCACAGTGGGATTTAATAACATCAGAGGTTAGTAATAGAAGGAACATTATGGGAAAATAAAATAAAATAAAATAAAATCTTCCACTCCATAAAGTGCACACTTCTCACTGAAATTACTAGCATATTATATATGAAATTGCAGCAAAAGGGGAAAAGCACATAAAAATTATGATTATTTTTTAGCCTTTAAAAATGAACTGATTGCTTTTTTCTTTACCTGCTAAGACCTGAGTTCAGGAATCAGTTCCCCTGCAAGTGATTATGGTTTCTGAAATGATCAGAGGACTGTTTTCTCCACTGTACTTAGGATATTAAACTAAAACTAGAGACAGAGAAGAAAATTGTGGAAATAGAAAGTCTGAGTTTTCAATTATAAATTACTGGAAAATTATTTTGATGTAGTGGTCATACTTGTCTGCATATTGACTCATTATAATAAGGAATTTTAAGATCTCTTTTTTAAAAGTGGTGTTTGTTTGTATTGTTGCTTCTCCTATCAACAGACAAATAAATATCTTTGAACTGTGGAGTGATGAGGATAAGTTTGGAATAAACATTGAAAAATAAAACAAAGAAAAGTTTCTTATGGGTGTTTAAAGCAATAAACACTGAAAAAATATTACAAGAGGCTATTTTTAAGGGCTTAAAAGTCAAGACAGCAGTAAAGAATGTTAGATCATGAATCTAAGCAAAAAAAAAAATCCTGTTTTATTTTTGTGTACATTTGTATAGTTGGAAGTGGTTAGTGAATAAAGTGTGCCTAAGTGTTGACACAGTTTCTTCATGAAAAAATTGGGTGTCCTGAAATAATACACTGTGAAATATTTGTTTCTAACCAATATGTTCATAAACAATAAGAGGAAGTTTGAGCCAAGAAGGTGAATTGATACGTAATTAGGACAACCCAAGCAATCTGTTGCATGGTTGTTTTTCTCCACTCTTGAACATGTTTTGGGATTAAGAAACATCTTGAGAGAATATGGTGAGCGTTCTTATCTGCTACCAGCATCCAGGTTGAGAAAGAAATAATCCCCTCTGATTGTTACCTGCCTTCTATATTTATGCTAAGTTTTTATGTGTACATTATAAGTATTGTAATATTTCAGAAGAAAAGAGACCAGTTTGCATTATAATTGTCAGGAAAACCATCACAGAGAGTAGATTTGATAGACTAGGCAAAGTTATAGTTTTACAAAACAAGAGAAAAGTGTAAAAACATGAAAATGTGGAAGACTAGTCTTATAATATCATTCAACTTTTTAAAGCTTTGATTTAAATAGTTATGGAAGACAGAAGGATACAGGGCCAATTAAGTAGCCATTTGATCAAATAATTCAAAATCTCACCCGTATGGAAGTATGTCTACACACAAACACACACACACACACACACACACACACACTATTTAATGATTGGAGCAGGGGATGAAGTAAATCAGAAGCAAATGTAATGGAGGAATTAACTCTATCTGAGAGAGGAATGGCCAAGGAAGACTACTTAGAGAAGTAAGTATGTGTTAAGAACTAATGGAAAATTAGGGTGTGAAGAATTAAATTGAGTAATTTAGGCAGATTAAATACAAAATAGAAAAATATTGAGTGTCCCTTCTGATGGAAATAGGGTGTTGAGAAGTGCTCTTGACCTAGAAGTCTATTGGATGTTGTTTTTCGTGGTCTCTTAGGCACAGACGTTCCCTCCTTCCCACCAGCCTGCAAACATGGGTATGGTTGCCCCTGGATCAACTCAGATATAATTTGAAATCGTGTGTGTGTGTGTGTGTGTGTGTGTGTGTGTGTGTATGCACGCACATGCCAGCAAGCGGTGTGAATGTTTGAAGTAATTTTTAATGGAAATTCTTCCCCCTGAGAAAATAAAATTGGTAACCCTCTAAATAACATATTTCTCCTTAATCTTTTTTCTTTTAAATATTATTGTGAATTGTTATACATACAAAAGAGTGATATATATGTAATATATGCATATAGATATAGATGACATTTAATGTAATATGTAATATTTTTAATATCTGAAAAAAATATATAGCTTCTTAAAGTCGAGGTTACATATGTAACTGTGAAAATAATTATCTCAGATACATGGTAGAGAGGGGAAATTTGATGGTATAGGGAAGAGGGGTAGAATTGCTGGATAAATGTCCAAAAATCAGGCAAGAGTGGGTGGAATTTAATGTTCAAATGGAGAGGTTGGATTCAAGCTTGAGTATGAATAGTTTATCTATGGTAACAAGCAGGAAAACAGAGTACATGAAACAGTCATGTGTATGTGTGTATGTCTGCAGCAGTGAAAATTTATGGAGTTTTCTATTAATTGCTTAACTTTTCCAGAGAAGGAGGAATCAAGATAGCTGCAAATGAAAATGGGAGAAGGCTTGAAAAAGAGGAAAGGTGTGAAGCAGTTGAGCAGAGTGAAAAAGTGAAGAGGTTAAGGCAAATTTAAGTTTTTTCTAACAGCATCCAGAGCCCACATAAGTTTCGAGGCTATGAATTTATTGTGAGTCTAATTAGCACGATTGTGTTTTCTCCACTAGCCTTGCTGGTATGATTGCAGATTCAAAAGAAATACAGTGTTTTTTTCAAGTCAAAAAATAAAACAAGTCAAAGAATGGGAGTCAAGGAATGTTTATTCTGAGCAGGAAATGAGTAAAAGCATCTAGAAGGTGAGGGACAAGGAAAAGATAATAGAAGCAAGAAACTGGAGGTCTTGATGGCATTGCAGAATTGTTGGAATCAATGTTCTAGAAGAAATGGGCTTCAAATATAGGAGTTGGTGAACAGTGAGTCCCTGTGATTAAGATCATAAAAGACTAGCAGAATGGGTCATTTTAAAATAAACACACATTACCACTAACAACAAAATCAATGAAAAAAAATAATAAATGACCATAGCAGTGAACAGCTGACATAATTTTGAGATAAAGATAACTCTCAGAGAAAAATCAAGCGACTCCAGAGTATTGGAACACTAAGTGCATTTTATTTTATTCATTTATTTTAAGATTTTATTCATTTATTTGACACAGAGAGAGATCACAAATAAGCAGAGAGGCAGGCAGAGAGAGAGGGAGAAAGTGCTCTTAACCGAGAAGTCTATTGGATGTTGTATTTCATGGTTTCCCTGCCGAGCAAAGAGCCCAATGTGGGACTTGATCCCTGGATCCTGAGATTATGACGTGAGCCGAAGGCAGAGGCTCAACCTTCTGAGCCACCCAGGCACCCACTAAATGCATTTTAGTCAAAACCAGTTATATTGGGGAGAGTGTAACTAGTGGTTGTAATTGTCATAAACAAAGAAAACAAATCTACTGTCAGTTAGACACTGTAATGAAGTGATGTGATCATATAATCTCCTAACATGAGATTTAAAATCAAAAGCTTAGAAAGGGAGGAGGGGGAATTATTTGGCAGGGGTAAAGAGAAGCCTTAATGTTTCTAGCTCCAGGCCTAGAAGAGGGCAATGAAGAGTCAGATTTCTGTCAGATAAAAAAAAAAAAAAAAAAAAAAAGTTAAAGAAATACTTAGAGAGGGTGTTGAAGATACAGAGAATTTTGTTTGAAGACTGATTATGGATTCCAGAGGATGGAATGAAGAGGTCTTAGGGACCCTGGTACATATAAGATAGGAGTAGTACAGATTATATGAGGTTTAACAATAGAAGTAAAATATAGATTCTGTAACCTGTAAATCAATGGATGAAATACTTAAGGACACTAATACTGAAAAAGAGGTGAAAGGATGAAAATGTAAATGTTTAATTGAAAGCTAAGGTGAATACAGTTGTGAAGCATTTGAAGGAGCAGGAAGAGAACAAGAATTACATAGCTTAAGAGAAGTTAAAGCAAGAGGAAATTTAAGAAATTAAATCTTATCAATACAGAAAGATGCATAATTGATTTTTAAAAAATTACAACCATTGTGCCACCATGCTATCGGATGGTGGCATTTGAGAGAACACCACCCATGGAGTAGTCTGATTGCATCCACCCAGGTAATCTAGGAAGTAGGGGAGAAAGTTCTGGAGGAGTTGGCCATTGCAATTTTTAATTCATGTTCCCAGAAATATCTTCAAAGAATGTAAGACAGAAGAAGCCATTGGATTCCTCCAGAATGAGGAGCATAAGATGGCCACCAACTATAGAGTCGGTGCTGATGGTCAGGACAAGGAAACAGCAATAGGCCAGAACATGATTAACACGTAGCAGGCAGTTAAAAGAAGCTTAGACATTTATTCCCTTTTTCCACTTGTAGTTTGTTCTAACTACTAAAATAGTGCAGGTTTTAGCATTTTAACTACATTTTTTGGGGTCTATTGATACTAGCCTCTGTCTTTTTTTTTTTTTTTTTTTTTAGATTTTTTTTTATTTGATGGAGAGAAACACAGCTAGAGAGGGAACACAAGCAGGAGGAGTGAGAGAGAGAGAAGCAGGCTTCCCACCAAACAGGGAGCCTGAAGCAGGGCTTGACCTAGGGAGTCCGGGATCATGACCTCAGCCGAAGGCAGGCGCTTAATGACTGAGCCACCCGGGCACCCCTAACCTCTGTCGTTTTATCTCATATTCCATGACAAATGTTAATTTTTTTTTTTTTAATATACAGGTCATATGGCATTTTCCCAACTTAATTCATAGCAACTGTTAAGATGCTTGTAGATAACAATGCAAAATTATTTAAAAGATTGTTATATAAATAAATCAACTGGATGTCATAATGTACTTATGAGCTATAGAAGAAGTATGAATGGTGAGAGGGTTAATAAACATACCAAGTTTGAATCTTCTGTTCTCTTGTTATTTTATTCAAAAGAAGCAAGTGTGAATTCATCCAAGACAGTTCATAAACCTGATGTTTCTGGTCCTCTATAATTTTTCAGGTCTGTTTCAATATAAAACAAATCTACCATGCAGGTAAAATCAAATTGCAGAAGGAAAATATAGAAGACAATAAAATTCAGAACAGAAACACATAGTTTTAAGTACTGCTTTATATTGGTGAGTGTTGCAAAGTAAAGGAATGAACCATTTCTCAAATATGTTTCCTGCTGTTACTGTGGTGTGGATGCACAAAACATATCGACATCCTGGGAAATGGTTGAGTGCTCTTTACACTACTCTAGAGATTGTTTCTCACTTAAATAATATAGTAACTTTGATTTTGCTGCTCTAACTGGGGTGGTTTGATTAAAAAAAAAAAATAGTTCATGCCCTACAATCTTAGATTATTGTGACCTGACAAATTTCTGCTATACTTACCTCTTACTTGTTATGCACAACTGCTCTGTCCTGATCACAGGCTGTATTCTAAGTAGATGCCTGGCTCTGATTGTGTATTGGAAGCTTGTTGATTTTCAGGGTAACCACTGTTTATACTAATTAATGACTTGCTTGCTTTACTCAGGAAGAGAATGCTGATGATTCTAGGCATGGAAAATAAAAAACAAAACAAAACAAAAAAACAAATAAATAAAAAAAAACCTTGAACATTCTATTATTTTCTCAACTTGATTGGTGAGACATTGTTAATTAAAGTGTTATTATCAATTTTTGAGGAATGGATTTGATGTAGAAAATAAATGAAGAAAGAAAACAGAGATAAAAGAAAAGTAAATTAGATTTTTGTTTTTACATTTTTTCTTTAAGCTTAGAGTTGTTTTTATTTATGTTTTTTTTTTAAATATGCAAAGGCCTCGTGCATTCATAAGGTAGGGTAAAGGAATTATGTTCTTATCTGCTGTAAAAACAGAGAGCTAAGAAATAACTACTCTCCTTATGGATTTTCTTTACAAGAAAGAGAGGATATGTGGAGAATTCAAAGTAACAGGGAACTAACAGTAGCTGTTAACATACAACATTTTACTGATCTCAAAAATATGCCAGTTATAGTTCTCTTAAGACAGTGGTCCTCTAATGCTTTTCAAGAAATATAAGAAAAAAATATAAGCCATGATCATTAAAGGAACTATAGAACAGGTAATAAATTAAAACAAAATTAATTCATTGGAATATTCCAGCAGTATGAAAGTTTTTTTGTTTTTTTTTTTCCTTCCACTTAAAGGATGATTAGGTAAAGTTGTTTATGAACAAAAGACATGTAACAAAGGAATTTTTTTTTTCAGTTTAGTGCAAATGAAAGAAATAAGTAGTAAAGGATGCATTTCCTAGAGATTTACCCTATTCTGTTGGAATTTATTACTTCATGACTGTAACTGGATTTTTTTTTGTATGTAAAATTTATCAGTCATTGAACAAAGTTCTAAGTATAAAAGAAGGACCAAAACTGGATGTTTCTTTCAAACTACCGAAAATGAACTTTATATATACTCCACATTTAAAAATTATTAGTGCTTATATGGTAATGTTTCTTTACCATATAAACTTTAACTGGTTTAACTTAACATGTTCTAATATAAATCTTAATTATTTGTATTTATGAATTCTATGGCTTATTTATTAAGTATTCAGTATTAATCCATCAATTTTGTTGTTGGTAATACTGATGATATTAGATAGTGGCAAAATCCAAGGAATTTGATTTTTTAAATAAAGTAAAACTGCCCATATGATGCCTGAGCAAGAAAAATATTACATTCTAACAATTGTTAAAAGTTCAGGGAAGCATGATTTCGAGAATAAACAAACACAGCTGTCTCATAGTAAGAATTCAACACATGTCTATGGAAGTAAACAGTTATATTAATAAAAATCAATATAAGTCAATAAACAATATATTCAATAAACATGAATCTCTCTAAAATTCAAAATACAGAAGAGCAAGTATTTGCATACAGTCAAAGTGGAACATGAAAATGAAAAAAAAAGAAAAAAAAATAGGTGACAGAATTGAAAGACAAAATCCTAAAAACCTTATGGAAAATTGTACCCAGTATTATGAATACAAAAAAAGATTAATATAAAATATATTTTACATTCTAATGCCGTGTCTCCAATTTATACTTTTTTTTTTTTTTTAAGATTTTATTTATTTGACAGAGAGAAACACAGCCAGAGAGGGAACACAAGCAGGGGGAGTGAGAGAGGGAGAAGCAGGCTCCCTGCCGAGCAGGGAGCCCATATGGGACTCGATCCCGGGTCTCCGGGATCATGACCTGAGCCGAAGGCAGTGGCTTAACCAACTGAGCCACCCAGGCGTCCCTCCAATTTCTACTTTTAATGAGAAAATGCAGTTGCTGAAGTCATGAATACTTTCAAAAGGATATTTGTGGTCATCTCATTCTATGGCATTAAATTATTTAATACCTTGGGGTTCCTGGGTGGCTCAGTTGATTGGGTGTCCAATTCTTGATTTTGGCTCAGGTTATAATGTTGGGATTGTGAGATCAAGCCCTAAATTCCAAGCTTGCTTAGGATTTTCTTCCTCTCCCTCTGCCCCTCTTTCTCTCTTTCCCTCCCTCCCTTTCTAAAAAAAAAAAAAGCCAACAACAAATATCTTGAGTACATCATTTACTTGCTTATAAAGAGAGCTTTTTTGTAAAGAATCACTACACAGTACTTCAAAGATAATAATAATCAAGCTAATTAGGTACAGCTATAGAGACAGACAATTCCAAAATCCCATTGTCTTACAAAAGTATTTCTCAATTCATTCATTATCACTCTATTAAGAAGAAACATTACATTAAATTAAATGACCTCTATTCATAATAAATGTCTTACAACTACAAATTTATTTTTCCTTTAGTGTTGACGTTAATAGCAATAGGTTATTTATATGTCTACTCATGTGACCTGTTCTGGTACCCAGATTGAAGGAGTATGACCATCTGTCACACACTATTGTTGAAGCTGGAGGGAACAAAGATGTTAAAACACTTAATGATTCTTAAGTCTTAGGCTTAGATTGATATCTGTCCCTTCTGATCCAACCCTGATCTAATGAGGTAGGGAAGAATCTTCTACCTAGAGGAAATCAATGCAAGTTATGATAATGGGGTAAGGAATTATGATAAAAGGTAGGGAAATCTTAGGATAGGGAGTGTGGGCCAGTGAAAAACTGAAACAAAAGTGCCATTTACATAAGAGTGGGGAAGCCAACAGTGTCTGAGTCCTAACCACTTCCTTTCATAGCTAGAAGATCTGTAAAAGGACATTCAGCTCCTTTATGATTCATTTTTATCATCAACAAAATGGTAAGTAAAACATTTCTCATAGGGCTTTTTGAGGATTAACCAAGTTAAAACAAGTAAATCAAGTGCAATACTTTCTGGAACATTAGAGTGTTATATAGTTGTGTGTCTGTTGGATAAATCACACAGACACACACATACACACTGAACAAGGCTGTACATAATTAAACTGGCTTCTTTTAGCAATTTGCAAGTTCTCTCTTAGTGGAGCCTGTTAGCCTATCAGTTATATGTATTGAGTTGCAAGCAAAAGAAGAATTTGTTCTCTAGTTTTATTTGATCTAACTTCTCATAAAACCAACCCTGTAGTAATTTTTAAAGCTCTAAGTTAATTTTATTTTCCAAGATGTCATACAGTTATTGCAGTTTAAAATAAAATTGCAAAACATGAACTTTGCAATATTTTCATATTACTCTATCAACATGTTTTGCCAAATTTAAAAACACATTTTATAAACACAAGCTTACATGGAAAGCAAAGCTTCTACTACTCTATATTACACTGTTTATTCTCAGTATATTACTCTGGTTCAGATCTCTGTTATAAAATCAAATACCAACCAAATATCTTCCATGGGATATCTCCCAATAAATGTGACAAGTTTAAGTTTTCATTTTCTTCTGAAAACTAAATTATGGCCCAATGTTCTCTAATTTTAGTGAAGAATCACCCTTTTAATTGTGCCAGATCCAGCTCACCCTGGAATCTCAGAAATATGAGAATGATATTTTATGTCTCTCTTTTCTACTGCTAAATTTATCTTATCTTTACACCCTATCATTTTTCTTCTTAATGATATCTTAAGTCCATCCACTTCTCCGTATCTCCATGTCTCCCATCTCCACCTGATACCCACTGATACACAGAAACAAATATTTCAAACATTGAAGTCAATGCAATCTTTTAAAATGCCTATTTAGCTACTTGCCCCAATGTCAAATTAGTGTTAGCATGGCCAGGGCAGTAAAGACATGACCTAAACTTCACACTTACCTTCTAGCACACTCCTTCCAACCCTGGCAGTGTCACTCATGCCAGTTTCGTTTACCTCACTGCAAGTACCAGACCAGGAACTACAGCTTCCAAAAACTTCTGAAACACTCCTCTCCCGCTCACTATTTTCTATTATTCTTAGACTTCAATTCCGTCAACCTACCTCAGGCCTCTTCTAAGGCTTTCATGATTGGGTTAAATCTCTTATCATTGACTCTCATATAATCATTAATCTCCCTTCATAGCATTGATCAGACTGATGATTTTACTTTACTTGATTGTTTAATTAATTAATATCAGTTTCTTTTTTTTTTTTAATTTTCTTTATTTATTTGACAGAGAGAGATCACAAGTAGGCAGAGGCAGGCAAAGAGAGAGGAGGAAGCAGGCTCCCCGCTGAGCAGAGAGCCAGATCTGGGCCTCCATCCCAGGACCCTGAGATTATGACCTGAGCCAAAGGCAGAGGTTTTAACCCACTGAGCCACCCAGGTGCCCTAATATAAGTTTCTACTACCAGTTCTATGCTCTGTGAGAATAGGAGTTTGGCTACTGTTGTTAACCTTTATTTCCCCAGCATCAAGCATAAGGGCTGTCACATTCTAAGCATTTGATGAATATGTAACTAGTTCTTAATCAGTAACCAAAATTTCAACAGTGCTTTCAACTTAAACTAAAAAATATATGTAAAAAGAATATTCTAGGAATGAAAATTGCTGGAGCCGATAGAGACCCAACCAATCTGCTACTTATGGAGATAAAAATCAACTACAAAAGGATGTAAGATTTCCAGTTTCAGGCTTTAAAAAATTGTGGTGAGATTAATCTATATAGGAATTTGCTCTTTGCCATAAATTATACCAAACTATTTATCATGTATCTTCTTTGGAGAATCTAGATACCTAGATATTTGTGGAGATATTTCTGCAAGAAGAACAATCTATTTCTCCTATATATTTTATGTAAATAAGTAATAGAGTTATTTTGTTAGTATAACTTGTTAGATTATTAATATGTTCTTGACTTTTAACTGGTTTCCAGTCCACTCTGACCTCACTAAAAATCTAATTTTAGGTTTCTCCTCCCAGGGAAACTTTTATACCTTCAGAAAATCTCATATGCTATTCCTTTGATTTATGTTTTTGGGTCATTTATTCTCCATATATACTGAAAATGTACTCAGGTTTGACTGCTTGTCAAAATATTTGAATTTTATTCTAACAAGAAGACATAAAGAGATTTTTCTAAGGAAAGTGTTGACAAATATACTAGAATAGTTATTAGAAGCTGTACGGTTAGATTATTTCACCTAGGTAATGTATTGTATCTCTCTGCTCTTTAGTATAAAATATTCAAAGATAGTAACAACAAATCACTTCTGGAATGTTATGTATTGCATTATACGTTTAGAAGAGCAAATAATATGTTTGTTTAAACACATAAATACATGTTGAGATTTATGTATTTTTGTCATTTATTTAAAGAGTAGAATTAGGGCGCCTGGGTGGCTCAGTTGGTTAAGCAACTGCCTTCGGTTCAGGTCATGATCCCGGAGATTCGGGATCGAGCCCCACATCTGGCTCTCTGCCCGTCGGGAAGCCCACATCGGGCTCCCTGCTCGGCGGGAAGCCTGCTTCTCCCTCTCTCACTCCCCCTGCTTGTGTTCCCTCTCTGGCTGTGTTTCTCTCTGTCAAATAAATAAATAAAATATTTTAAAAAAAGACTGGTGTCATAACTCATGCCAAATTATTAGTAACTACTCTCTAAGAAATATGATGAAAATTATATGAAGCTTCCCAACAATTGGCCGTCCCTGGCCCACACTGAACAGCTAAGATCAGATTCTTTCTAGCTTGTTCTCCCTCATGTTTTCTACAAGAAGAGTTAAATTACATTTCTTAGAGGTGAAGGAAGTAATTTGCTTAGAAAGTTAGTAGTAAGTCTGAGACCAAGATTCCCTGAATTTGACAGCATTGATTCATCTTATCATTGCACATTTTGCAAAATAATTAAATTTTAAAAAATTACAGTTTTATACATGGAACTATATGAGAGCAAAAAATAAGCAAAAAATTACTATCAATGAGTGCAAATATTAAGTCCATTGTTATAATAACCCATTAATGGACTAAACAGCTCAGAAAAAGTGAATAATCACTGCTTCTTTGGGGAAATGCATTGTCTGTAATACTATAAGAAGTGAATGAATTTGGTATATGCATGCTATTGAATACTAACACCAACTGAATTTTCATGAAACACATATTTATTTCACTGTGGACATATAACTGCCTAATTTTTTTCCTGCAGAACTGCAAATACTCATTTACCAACTCCCAACTGTGTGTGACATTTTAATTTTTAATGTTATAAATCTAATGGAAATATAATTAATATTCATTTTCAGATAGTAAGTATTCTTCATAAGATTAGAGTATAAAATGGTCATTTTTTACTTGATCCATCATGGGCTTGCAATATGGATCTGAGACAATTAAAATTATCTTGGCATTTCAATTTGTTAAAAGGTCAGCAGGCATTATTATATCTGAGAAATGATAACGACTAACAATGTTAACCCTTCTTATTCATTCCATAAACAAGGTATCCATAATTGACTAAGGGAGTGTTCTCTTTCTTGGATCCTTTATACAAATAAATCATGTTAATGACTGACGTGTGTTGGAATTTTGCAAGTTTTTCTCTGTTACACAATTGCTCTCAAGAGATCAAAATCACTTAGAGAACTTAATAGTAAAATTTTTACATATTAAATACTTGGATATCTTGAATTATCCATTTCCACACTTGGCAAATCTCACAGCAACTTATCATTACTTTAACTTAATCATCAAGAAAAATGGCTGTTGTTCTTCTTACTTTTAAATTGACATTGTTGGCCATTATTTTTTGTCATTTAGTCCCTAATGGTCATTTTGGTCCCTAATGGCCTGCTTCCCCTCTGTCACTCCCCCTGCTTGTGTTCCCTCTCTGGCTGTGTTTCTCCCTGTCAAATAAATAAAATCTTTAAAAAAAAAAAAGAACTCATATATAAACTTTATATTCTAAATCTTTGCACCAAAGTTTATGTCAATCCTGAACTTGCATTGTGAAGGGGTAATTTGCATATAAGACATAGTTCTGAGGAATAATGGGAGAAATCCCAGTGTTCAAAATAATTTCCTCATATTCATGTTTCAAAAAGTTTTAAATTTAATTAAAAAATAATTTAGTTTTCCTTCATTTATTATTTTAAAATACACCTTCTTCTACGGAGGTAACTTGTAGAAAAAATTTAGATACAAAATGGACCGCGGCAGAGGATGCCACTAAGAAGGGAGACTATGGACAAGGGTTTCTGGAGAGATAAGTGAAAAAAGAAGAAATGTTACCTTTCTGACTCTGATTTTTTTTTTTTTAGTCACTACTCCTGAATCAAATAAAATAATACAGCATTTTTTTAAATACTACGCTTAACCAGTTTTAAAGTATTAATATAAACAGAAGCACCAAAACCCTGAAAATGCTTCAACAGTACTGTAAACTTTTCCAGGATTTACACAAAGGAGGCAAATTTGTGAAATAAAGTTTTCCTCCAGTTGGCTCCCAATTTTGTATGTTCATTAATGAAAGATTGTTCATTAAGCAAAACAACAATTCAAACCCAAGCTGCATCACAACAAACTCCCTACGCTAGACTTCACCTTTCTGAACCGGCTGCTCCCTTTTGGATCTCTGAGCCAAACTGCTATGTTTTTCCCCCTCATATTTTCATCTTCCACCATGAAAAAATAGTGTAAAATGCATACCACTAATCCCAACATACACCAGAAGCTCATTCAATTCTGTTTTCTTTTGGCCAGGAGATTTCCCCACTCACTTTCAGGAATAAACAGCTTTTGAATGCAATCTTTGTAGCTTTAATAGCTCATGGCATTCACACTCCCTCAAGCTCAAACCTCTCTGTAAAGTCTCCTTGTTCAAACACTTGAGGCTTCCAGATTCTTTCTGGGCTCTCAACTCTCATGGGTTTCCTGCTTCCTTTTCTCCAGTTTTCTTTTCTCCTTAAGTGTATATATTTAAACATGTGCTGTGTCAATCTTTTGAGCAAAATAAAGTACCAGAAATATTTTCAATCTAGTTTTAGAATATATGAATGATTTATATATTCCTCATTAAAAACTGCTTTTATTTGGTGAACACTAGCTCTGATGTATCTTTATACAATATATTATATTATCTTTTTATTCTTTAAATTGAAGTCAAAACATTCTTTTGATAAAAGCAGCTAAGAAGTCATACATGGTATTTCTTTTGTACTTTCTTAGAAGATATGGCATTTATTGAAGATAATTCTGTCAAAGGAACAATTTAGAGTAAGAGTGGATTAAATTTTTCCTTATAACATTCCAGACCTGTTGTCTAATATAGTATCAAGGGCCACATATAAGTAGTCAGTAGCTGAAATATTGCTAATCCTAATTGAGATATGCAATAGGTATAAAATACACACTGATTTGCAAAACTTAGTAGAAAAAATAATGTTAAATATATCATAATAATTTTTATAGTGATTACATATTAAATAAAATTTTGATATAGTGAATTAAATAAAATATGATTATTCTTAATTCTTAATTTTACCTCTTGCTTTTTTATATTTTAATAAGACTATTAGAAACTTTAAAACTGGGATGCCTGGATGGCTCAGTGGGTTAAAGCCTCTGCCTTAGCTCAGATCATGATCTCAGGGCCCTGAGATCAAACCCCATGTCTGTTTCCTCCGCTCTCTCTGCCTGCCTCTCTGCCTACTTGTGATCTCTCTATCAAATAAATAAATAAAATCTGGAAAAAAAACCTTTAAAATCTGTTGTGATTTGTGCTTATTATTTTACATTATAATTCTATTAGACAATACTGGTAAAGTGAAAAAAAATGTCATTTAGATAGAATAAATAATTTGAGCTGTGTGTGTGAATAAATGAATGACAAATACAAATATATACATATAAGTATGCATTCAGGTATGTACATTCGTGTTTATGCATACACACAGATACTATATCTGTGTTTGTATGACGTGCACATACATACACATACAAACAACACACACATGCCTGAACTATGACTACTAAAATACTTTGGATTTTTATGCTTATGTGCTTCTTTTCTCTTTGCCAAGGCATGGTGCTTTAATTCTGCTGCAATGATATGGAACAAATAAGTAGGTGCTTTTAATTTATTTATATTTTTCATTTACAAACAAAAATCTAGATTGCTTAATAAGACATATTCATGAGTTTAATATTTTCCATATTTTATTATTTGTTAAGAAAATATCTACCCTCTTTTTTACTAATTTGGACATCTTTCATTCCTTTTTGTTGTCTAATTGCTGTGGCTAGGACTTCCAGTACTATGTTGAGTAAAAGTGGTGAGAGTGGACATACTTGTCTTGTTCCTGACTTTAGGGGAAAACTTAACCGAAGAAGTGAAATATGTGTACTGTGAAAACTATAAAACGTTGAGGAAAGAAATTCAAGATGACACAAATAAATGGAAAGACATTCCATGCTCACAGGTGGAAGAAATACTATACGAATATCTATAGTACCCAGAGCAATTTAGATATTTAATGCAATCCCTATTAAAATACCAGCAGATACCAACAGTATTTTTTATAGAACTTGAACAAACAATCCTAACATTTATATAGAACCACAGAAGGCCCTGGATAGTGAAAGCAGCCTTGAAAAAGAAAAACAAAGTTGGAAGAATCACAATTCCATACTTCAACTTGTATACAAAACTGCAGTGATCAAAACAATATGGTGCTGGCATGAAAATAGACACATAGACCAAGAGAACACAATAGAAAACTCAGAAATAAACCCACAATTATATGGTCAGTTAATCTTCCACAAAGCAGAAAAGACTATCCAATGGGAAAAAGACAATCTCTTCAATATATGGTGTTGGGAAAATCGGACAGCTACATGTAAACAAATGAAACTATACCACTTGTGTAGTGTCTTACACTACACACACACATGCACACACAAACTAATGAGCGCAAAATGGATTAAAGACCTGAGTGTAAGACATGAAACCATAAAAATTCAAGAAGAAAGCACAGTGTGATTTCTATGACATTGGCCATACCAATATTTTTCTAGATATGTATCCCATGGCAAGATAAATAAAATCAAAAATAAACTCTTGGAGACTATATCAAAATAAAAAGCTTCTATACAGTGAAAGAAACAATCAACAAAAGTTAAAGGTAACCTACTCAAAAAAGAAGATATTGCAAATCACATATCTAATACAGGGTTGGTATCTAAAATATATAAATAACTCTCAGGACCCCAAAAACAAATAAGCCAGTTATAAAATGAACAGATGACCTGAACAGACATTTCCCCAAAGGAGACATCTAGATGACTAACAAACTTGAAAATAAGCTCAATATCACTCATCCTCAGGGAAATGCAAATCAAAACTACAATGAGATATTACTGTACTTCTATCAGAATGGTTAACATCAAAAGCACAAGAAATAGCAAGTGTCGGTAAAAATGGAGAAAAAGAAACCATCTTGCACTGTTGGTGGAAATGCAAATTTGTGCAGCTACTACGGAAAACAGTATGGAGACTCTTCAAAAGTTTAAAAATAGAACTACCCTGAGATCTAGTAATCACACTATTGGATATTTATGCAAAAAATACAAAACACTAATTCAAAGGGTTTTTATTGCAACACTATTTATAATAGCCAAATTATAGAAGCAGCTGAAGTGTCTATCAATAGACATGTGGACAAAGAAGATATGGTATATGTAATGGAATATCATTCAGCCATTAAAAAAAAAAAGAATAAAATATTTCCATTTACAACAACATGGTTGGAGCTAAACAGTATAATGCTAAGCAAAATAAGCCAGTTAGAGAAAGACAATACCATAGGATATCACTTACTTATGGAATTTAAGAAACAAAATAAATGCATAAAGGAAAATAGAGAAATCAAGAAGCTAACCCTTAACTATAGAGAAAAAAAGTGGTGGTTGCCAGAGAGGAGGTGGGTGGAAGGTAGGGAAAACAGGTAATGGGTATTAAAAAGTACACTTATGATGAGCACTGAGTAATGTACAGAATTGTTGGATCACTACATTGTACATAAAAATCTAATTTAAAATATCACTTCAATTTTGGGAAAAAAATGTATTTAAATTTACTTAATTACCTGAAAGAAATTAGAATTGCCTTACTAATGGGAGCCTGGGTGGTTCAGTCAGTTAAGCATCTGCCTTTGGCTCAGATCATGACCCAAGTTCCTGAGACTGAGTTCTACATGGGGCTCTCTGCTAAGTAGGGAGTCTGCTTGTCCCTCTTCCTCTTCTCCTCCCCTCTGCTCTTGCTCTCTCTCTCTCAAATAAATAAATAAAGCTTTAAGAAAAAAAAAAATTGCTTTGTTAAGCTTTGAGACTGTGACTCTGGTATTCTGGAAATACAGTTATGCATTTTGATTTAGACTATGAATTGATAGACTGAACACAAAACCTTTTTTAATATATAGATCATAATCAGAAAGAAACTATATTGGGGCGCCTGGGTGGCTCAGTTGGTTGGGCGACTGCCTTTGTCTCAGGTCATGATCCTGGAGACCCTGGATCGAGTCCCATGTCGGGCTCCCTGCTCGGTGGGAGGCCTGCTTCTCCATATCTCACCCCCCCCTTGTGTTCCCTCTCTGGCTGTGTTTCTCTCTGTCAAATAAATAAAATCTTTAAAAAAAAAAAAAAGAAAAGAAATTATAAAGGTTTGATAATACCCACCTTGAAAATACATTGTATAAGGCATTTTTTGTTGTTGTTTTTTACCTGCTGTTATACCATCATTTGGCACAGAAAAGACAATGTTTTTTCCCAGCTGTCCAATTGCTATATTTTTACCATACATGTATTCAATAAAATTCCCTATAATGTTCTTATCAAAATCTCTTAAATATAATGAAATAAGGCAAGCTGGGTTATTTTTTTAAGTTTTTTTTAAGCTTTTACAAATTTTTTAAAAAGCATCATATTTTATTTTCCTTCTTTGTGTCTAATTGTTTTAATATTTCTCTCTTGTTATATATATTTTTCATTACTACCTCGTGATTTTCAAAATTTTCAATATAAATTTAGTGACTTAGTTTTATAGAAAATGTCATAGGATCTAAGCATAACTTAATGGAGACCCTGAGTGTAGAAACAATTCTAGAAGAACTTGATAAAACTTTAGAAGCAGGTGCCCTCTTTGGAGAGTTTTATGCTAGGTGAAATAAGTCACTCAGGGAAAGATAATTATCATATGGTTTCATTCATAGGTGGAATATATAGGAAAGTGCACAGAGGATAGGGGAAAGGAAGGAAAACTGAATGAGAAGTCATCAGAGAGGCAGAAAAACCATGAGCAACTCCTAACTGTAGGAAACAAACTGAAAGGTTGCTGGAGGAGAGGTTAGTGGGAGGTAGGAAGTAGGGGGTAATTGGGTGATGGGCATTAAGGAGGGCAATTAATGGGATGAGCACTGGATATTATATGCAACTGACAAATTGTTGAACACTATATCTGAGATTAATGATGTGCTATATGTTAGTTAATCAAATTTAAATTAAAAAAAGAATACAAATACAAAAAACCTTAAAAGCAGGTACTCATTTTGAATATATTTAATATTAGTACAAAGAAGAGCCATGTGAGCAAAGAAAATAAATGTAATCAGCAAATCTAAGCATTGGAAAAGTTAGAAAAGCTGTGTTAATGGAATAGTATGCAAATGAGAGAAAATTAATGGAAAACTACTTGGTTTCTTTTAGAGCAAGAAACACTTGCACTGTTATATTGAAATCTAAAAATATGAATTCGTATGTCTCCTGAAAAAAAGAGAGTTAAACATAAAGAATTTCTTGGTATTGTATTCAAGGATGAAAGTCAGTGAGAATTCTTAAAGTATAAGGGATATATTAGCTTTTAGAATTGAGTGCCTTGAATGAACTCCTCAAATTTTACTTGTTCAGGGAAAGACAAATTTCTTACAGCAAGTAGTGTTAGTGACTGTATTTGGTCTTTCTGCCTTCTGTCTCATTCTCTATGATCTAATACCACCAAAGTAATCTTTGAAAAAGTCAACGCATACTATCTGACTCTTAATCAAAGCACCTCAATGAATCTCCATTTCACTTAAGATAAGCACCAAATTTTTATATGGGTGTACAAAGTACTACATGATCTGGCTTCTGCCTCCTTTATGTACACCTTGTTCTTCAGTGTTCACTGGCCTATTTTTGTTGTTGTTGTTGTTGTTGTTTAAAATCTAATTTGAAAATGCCAAATTCTTTCTGGTTTCATAGTTTTTTTATGTGCTTTTTCCTCCTTAGGAAAGTTGCTACCCTCCAACTCCAAAGACCTTTGTATGTGTAAAAACCAGCCTCCAAGGTAGCCCTAAATTGTTGTAACCTGTTGGTATCCATTCCTCATTGAAGTTCTCTCCCAAATTGCGTAGTGTTGACCTCTGTTATCAGTAGGTCACTGGAATATGTGTATGCGATCAAGGCAAGGCAATGAAAGCATTGCAGATTAGGTTCCCCTATATTGGATTTCTTAATCTGCAGAAAATCCGTCACTACAATCTGAGATTGCTCAAAGATTCATCAACAGTCCCATGTAGAAAAGAATTGGAAACTCCTGTCATCAACACCACAAGATTGAGCCATCTTAGAAATAAATATCCCAGCGTTAGTCAATATCTCAGCTTGACATCAAAAAAGACCCTCAACCAGACCCACTCAGCTAATTCACCTCTGAAGTCTTCAACCACAAAAACTATGAGATAAAGTTGATTTTTCTCAGTCTCTATCTCAAGCTGATATTTACAATTTATATGATTAAAGCATTAATGAGTAAAAGTATTAGAATATAATAATAAATTGGTAATGTCATAAATGTTCATATGGTTTCATTTTGAACATGTAACCAGTTCATTTCCAGAAAAAAAAAAAAAACTGGACTGTGACTATTGAGAAAAAAGATATATATGATTATCTAGTTTTTATTATTATATTTGTCATACAAAGCACTTATCCTCTGATTTTTCAGAAACATTTAAAAAGTATTCAATGTGTATATATAGCAGCTTCAAATGCCACTTTAGTAAGCTCTTTCTGTGACTTCTAATATTTCTACCCTTTGGAGGAAGAATTATTTAAGATGTATTGAATTTGGATCATACTCTTTTTATCTGACATGTATCATGCAATTACTAGATAGCATAATGTTGATGCAGATGCAGCATTTGAAATAACAATGTGGTTCAAAGCTTAAAGGTAATTGACTTCCATTTTTAAACTAAATTATTCTTTTCTCTCTCTTCCCATTTCTCTCTTAAAGTCTCTAACTTAAAAAAAAAAGTATGATAATGAGTTAAGGAGAATTTAATTTTCATTTTTGTGGACATTTTTTGGTGAGAATATTTCATAGTTTCTTAGACAGAATACAAGCTAAGGAATATTAAGAAAAAGCTGATATTCTTACATCATGAAAAAAATAATTATTTTATTTTTTCAAAGATTTTATTTATTTATTTATTTATTTGTTTGTTTGTTTGTTTGTTTGTTTATTTATATGAGAGAGAGAGAGAGAGTGGGAATACAAGCAGGGAGAGTGGGAGAGGGAAAAGCAGGGAGCTGAGCAGGGACCCTGATGTGGGGCTCTATCCCAAGACCCTGAGATCATGACCTGAGCGGAAGACAGCTGCTTAACCAACTGAGCCACCCAAACACCCCTAATTACCTATTTTAAATAAGTGACATTGTAATATTTAAGGATATTCAGTCTCTGAGCTTAGCTATAGATTACAATTAATTTTATTTGAGAATTATAAGAATATAGGAAGAGGATAGGATTTTAAAATAATGTATTGGTGTGCCTCGGTGACTCTGTCAGTTCATTCAGCTCTTGATTTGAGCTCAGGTTGAGATCTCCGAGTCCCGAGATCCTGAGACCAAGGGCCATCTAGACTCCGTCTGCCACCACTGGACATGGACACACACTCTCTCTACAAAAAAACAAACAAACAAACAAGCAACAAATAAATAAAATCTTTAAAAATAATAAATAATATATTTATCACAATCGCATCAATAGAATGATGACAAAAGTAATAGTAGCTCTACAGATAGTATTATTGCTGAATAACCAAGTGCCTGAAGTCAAAGTGCTCAGCTGTATTCCTACAGCCCCTTGGAGTAAAACACTGGAAAGCAACTAGAGAAATAGAACCATAAGAACATTTTGACTATGTGCAAAAAGAAGTTTCACTCCACTATGCCATTGGTTATAATTCTTTTGTTCAGTCTCCAACACAGATGCAACTATATTATTTTTTTTCATAAAGCTCTCATGTGTAATAAAATGCCAGCAGAAGAACCACAGTGTAGCCAAGTACATGGACATGGGCAGAGGTTGCCAAGGTCAGAGATAGGGAACTGCTGAGATAAAGAGAAGGATAACCAGTTCAACAAGTCAAACAGTCAAACAGCTAGGAATTTGTAGAGCACATTGGAGGGCAGCCAGGTTCTATGAAAAATAGAAAATAAGTAAAAAAAAAAAAAAAAAAGAACCCAAACAAATCTATACTATAAGTCAACAAATGCTGGTTAATGGCAGATGTAACAGGCAGGGGTCAGATAGATTATATGTGACATACCCTTCCTGATCTCCAGTTATAGTAAGTCTCAGCAGTTTCTTTTACTGATTCTGTTCCCTTTCATGAAGAATGGGAATTCCAACAATAATGATTTCCTCATAGAGTTGTTCTGAGCATTAAAACAAATCATCCATACTTTTTTTGTTGTTATTGTTTATTTGGTTCCCATAACCCAGCCACCCAGTTTGCTTGTTTTCTATAACCCAAACCCTCAGTTTGTTTCCTGAAATTAAGAGTCTCTTATGGCTTGTCTCCCTCCCCAGCCCCATCTTATTTATTTATTTTTTCTCTCTGTACCCTTCATGACCCCACCGCCACCTCACATCCTCATATCAGAGAGATCATATGCTAATTGCATTTCTGATTGACTTATTTCACACAGCATAATACCCTCCAGTTCCACCCATGTCATTGCAAATGGAAGGATTTCATTCTTTTTGATGGCTGCATAGTATTCTTGTGTTTGGGGGATATCACATCTTCTTTATCCATTCATCTTTTGATGGACATCTAGGTTCTTTCCATAGTTTGGCTATTATGGATATTGCTGCTATAAACATTCAGGTGCATGTGCCCATTCGGATCACTACATTTGTATCTTTAGGATAAATACCCAGTAGTGCAATTGCTAGGTCATAGGGTAGCTCTATTTTCAACATTTTGAGAAATATCTATACTGTTTTCCAGAGTGGCTTGCACCAGCTTATATTCCCACCAACAGTGGAGAAGCGTTCCCCTTTCTCCACATCCTTGACAACATCTGTCATTTCCTGAGTTGTTAATTTTAGCCACAAACCATCCATGTTAAGTGCTTTTGGAGATTTTGCAAATGGAAGTCAAGAAATGTTAATTATTATTATTATTAATGAAATTAATAGTATTTTAATGTTAAATAATGACAAGGAACTTATATGTGTGTGAGAGGGAGAGTGTGTGTGTGTGTGTGTGTGTATACATATACTTTCTAACACAAATTCATATATATAAAGAATAAAAAGTCCATTAGGTCCACACTTTGGAAGATCCACAGGAACTGGAGAAGCTGAGAAATAAAAGGAAGAAAGTTACTGATAAAACAAATGCTTAGTTGATATTTTTCCAATCATTTGCCAGAAGGTTTCTACCTATCCTCTGGAAAGAAGACCAATAAGTTAATATTGAACTCTACTGAACATTTCTTATTGTATGTTTTGCATATCCATACCCATATTAAAAATACTACAAATAATATTGTTTTCATTTTAGATTTTTGTCATTCTCAACAAATTACTTTAACTATATGTCTGAAATTTACTTTAGGCCATTCTTTTAGAAATTTTTATGTATATATATTATACCGGGCAAGAACTTTTGGATCATTGTACTCAAAAAAGTTTTGGTGAGTTGTAACAAAATCAGTAAAGCAATATTTGTTAAATAAGTTATTCTCAATATCTCTTTTGACTCTTACTCATATTTAATTGAAAGAAAGTTAATCTTGAATTTAAAGCAACATATCTACAAACCAATCAATTCAATGGCTCAAGGACGCATATTTTCAAAGTTATACAAGCTTCTTTCATCTTAGATTCTGACACATCATTTTAGAAAATCTATCACTGAAAAAGGTTATTTTCATTTGGGTATGGTATGTATTCTTTTTTAAAAAAATATTTTATTTTTATTCATTTATTTTACACAGAGAGAGAAAGAGAGGGCAAGAAAGAGAGAGCACAAGTTGGGGGGCAGAGAGAGAGGGAGAAGTAGACTCCCCACTGAGCAGGGAGTCCAATGTGGGGCTCCATCCCAGGGCCCTAGAATCATGACCTGAACTTAACAGACTGAGTCACCCAGGAACCCCTGCATATGGTATATATTCTTATATATTTTTTTCTTATTTGGAAATATACTTAGATTTGTTCATTTTATCTCTAAGTATACATTGATTCAGGATTTTTCAAGAAATAATTGATGTGGTGCTATAATTTCAGGTACAATGTTATAAAATAATACAAATCATCAGTGAGTCCTAGTAAAACCAATTTTAGTGTAAAATTAATATATATATACTTAATCATAAATCACACCAGAAAAGTCTAAGTAGTTTCACAAAACTGGATTCAGTGATGATTATAAACATCATATATATATTTTAAGATTTTATTTATTTATTTGACAGAAAGAAACATAGTAAGAGAGGGAACACAAGCAAGGGGGGTGAGAGAGGGAGAAGCAGGCTTCCTGCCAAGCGGAGCAGGAAGCCCAATGCAGGGCTTGATCCCAGGTCTCCGGGATCATGACCTGAGCTGAAGACAGTAGCTTAACCAACTGAACCACCCAGGTGCCCCGATTATAAACATTATATTTTAATTAAAAATGAAATCTACATAAAACAGGAAAAATATAGCTTTATTTGCTAGTACACAGCTGTCAGGATTCAAATATTTTGATTTTTTTCTTTGTAAACAGGCCTAAAATTAAGTATCTGATTAGTAATCATGGAACATGAATCAAGTAACTTCATGATACAAGATTAATGGGATGTATCAACTTTCTTCTCCATGTAAACCTGCTGTGTTTTGGAACTCATTGGGAAAGAAAGAACTTAAAACTATTTACCAAATTTAGTGTTCTTTTATGTTCAAATTAGATAATAAGTATGGTTGAAAGAGTAAGAGGAGTATGTTCTCATATGTTAAAATTTATTCTGTTTTCTCCCCTTCTTTCTATTTAGAGTCGTTTAGGCCATTGAAAATTGATGTTTAAATGATATCTGACAAACCCTTAATTTGTAAAGCTAAAAGACTGCCATTTAGGCTATAAAAGTAACATGGAGTTCAATGTGTTAACTAGTTAATAAACACTTGTTCGCACAAATGGATACAGGTTTGTCCAAAGCTCTCAATTCTAAAATATATCTCAAAGAGAGACTCATCAAAATAACTTACGTAAGTTCCTCTTTTCCATTAAGTTATAAAGGACTACAAGAAATCGATTTACAAGTTTAAAATTTACAAAGATTTAGTGAATACCCTAAAACCAATTAAACATGTAGCATAAAACTATCCAATGTGAAAATTATTAAACATGATTATTGCCAAAGAATATTTCTTCTCTAGACATACCAAAAGCAATATTACTTTTCTGGAACTTTTAATACAAAACATTAAAATAATCAGAACTTAAACTGGTCAAATGACTATATAACAAACTCTTTATTCATAAGGATGTTCCCAGGCACAATAATATCCCAAAAATGACTTTCAAATTTTGAACCAGTATGTAATAGTAGTAGTAGTAGTAGTAGTAGTAGTAGTAGTAGTAGTAGTAACAACAAAATCAATAATAACAGAGTATTTTTTGTCTTTTCAGATATAGTGCTCCCATTTCACAATAAAATATTTAAAAGACTTCAGTGGTGAAGCCACAGGTCTGGAATTGCTTTATTAATAAATCATTCCATCTGTGTATCAGTTGCAGTAGAAAGGAGATGGAAAGGTAGATAAGTAGCTGGATAAATAGGAGGTAGATAAGTAGATTGATGACAGATAAATAGGTAGATAGAGAAGGACAGGAAGAAATAAAGGTACATATATAGTAAAGAGAGTAAGGGGGAAATAATATTGATTTATCAGGACCTAGCATGTTTCCAGGCTACATTACAGCTTTTGTACAGACTACTCTGATCTGCTTCAATCTCTTGGAAATAGTATTTGAATGGTCTCATCTGAAACATGAATTGTTGAACAGTTTCCTTCCCTTTCTAACTGAATTTAATTTTCACTTTTTATATATTTGTTTTCTCAACACCTTTACCCTCCTAAAAACTCTTTTGAGATTTTTTTTAGCCTCTATCTGTTGCTTTACTCTTAGTTTTTCAGATCCTTACCAGTAAATATCTGTTTATAGGCAAAAGTGGTGCAAATTTGGCACTCACTTCTCTGCAGGTCTTTTTTTTTTTTTTTTTTTTTTTTTTTTTTTTTTTTTTTTTTTTTTTTTTTTTTTTTTTTTTTTTTTTTTTTTTTTTTTTTTTGATCCTGGTCCTTTAATTCCTGGATGGCATGAATAGTTTTGAACATCAAATTTTGTCTTTCTACACTGGGGACAATGCCAGAGGCTCTGAGCCACCACTACCTACTGAACTTCTATATCTCACAGAGCTTACAGATTGGCAGGTGACTGAAGCAGAAAATTGGCAGAGAATGTAAGGGATGTATAATAAATCAGTAGGTAATTTTATTCCTCTTCAGCATCATGACCCATCCCTACTCACCACACCCAACATAGCTGCCTGGATGGTTGCTCTTTGATCTTCTCAAAAGCTTATATTTTGTATTTTATCCAGATTTTATTATTTTTCTCAGAGGAAGGCTTCCTCTGAACCAAGCTACCACTTTATATACAGTACCAGAGTCACACTTAGATGAAAGATGATTACTCTCCAGAGAAAATAAGATTTAGAAAGAAAATATTTGGATTAGTTATGAGAAAGAACCATCCTAACTTCTGTAGTATCATTAATAAAAGAGAAAGATACTGTTTTCAGAATAAGTTAGCCAAGGCATGACCACCACAGAGACAGTAGTTTGAATTAGACATCTCTCAAGTTTTCTCTGTTCCTTTCAAAAAGACTTTATTATAGCTAATATTTCTGAAGCAGAAATATGTGACATCACTTTTTTTTAATCCATTGAAAATAAATGCATTTTTGTCCCATGCTTTTCCAGTTTGTATATTTACCTTGTTACACCATATGGTGTAAAAATCTATTAAATATTAAAAATCATGAATTATGAATAATCTTTCATTGAAATACTACCACACTTATAATTTCTACATTGAATGAAATGAAAAACAAGTTTTATTCACAGATGTGTAGAAAAGAAATAAAATCCATGTATCAGTGAGGTTACAATGCCTATAATTTCTAGGAAATGTGTTAGTAAAAGAAATAAACTTTTTGTCTTACACTTTACAATTATCTAAAAAAAATACATTTTGATGTTAACTGGATAAAGAATTTAAATATATCTGCAAAATCCCTTTATCATTGTTACTGAATATAACCTACTTGCAGGAGAGAAATCACATCATGTTAAAAAGTCAGGCCCTGGGCGCCTGGGTGGCTCAGTGGGTTAAAGCCTCTGCCTTTGGCTTAGGTCATGATCTCAGGGTCCTGGGATCCAGGCCCGCATTGGGCTCTCAGCTTGGCAGGCAGCCTGCTTCCTCCTCTCTCTCTCTACCTACCTCTCTGCTTACTTATGATCTCTCTCTGTCAAATAAATAAATTAAAATCTTAAAAAAAAAGTCAGGCCCATGTATTAAGGAGATTATAGAGGCAGTGTACATCACCAGCAGGCAGGAATTCAAAAATTCTGCCTACCACATATAGAGAGTGCTTTTCAAAACTCAGTTGCACCCCAAACCGTAAGATAGCTAGGAATAAATCTAACCAAAAAGGCAAAGCATCTGTACTCAAATAAAGTATAGAATACCCATGAAAGAAATTGAGGAAGACACAAAGAAATGGAAAAACATTCCATACTCATGGATTGGAAAAACAAATATCATGAAAATGTTTATGCTACCTAGAATAATCTACACATTTAAAGCAATCCCTATCAAAATACAATCAACTTTTTTCAATGAAATGAAACAAATAATCCTAAAACTTGTATGGAACTAGAAAATACCCTGAGTAGTCAGAGGAAAGTTGAAAAAGAAAAGCAAAGCTGGACTCACAATTCCAGTCTTTAAGCTCTATTACAAAGCTGTAATCATCAAGACAGCATGGTACTGGCACAAAACCAGATACATAGATCATCAAAACAGAACAGAGATCCCAGAAATGGATCCTCAACTCTATGGTCAACTAATCTTCAACAAAGCAGGAAAGAATATCCAATGGATAAAAGACAGTCTCTTCAATAAATGGTGTCGGGAAAATTGGACAGCCACATACATACAGAATGAAACTAGACCATTTCCTCATACCACACACAAAAATAAACTCAAAATGGATGAAAGACCTAAATGTAAGACAGGAATCCATTAAAATCCTTGAGGAGAACACAGGCAGCAACCTCTTCAACCTCAGCTGTAGCAACTTCTTTCTAGACACCGGCCAAAGGGAAGGGAAGCAAGTGCAAAAACAAATTATTGAGACTTCATCAAGATAAAAAAAAAAAAAAAAAAAAAAAAAAAAAAAAAAAAAAAAAAAAAAAAAAAAAAAAAAAAAAAAAAAAAAAAAAAAAAAAAAAAAAAAACAGTCAACAAAACCAAAGACAAGAGACAGAATGGGAGAAGATATTTGCAAATGACATATCAGATAAAGGGCTATTCAAAATCTATAAAGAACTTATCAAACTCAACACCCAAAAAACAGATAATCCCATCAGAAGATATGAACAGATATTTCTGTAAAGAAGACATCCAAATGACCAACAAACACATAAAAAAGTGCTCATCATCACTTGGCATCAGGGAAATGATTGCCTGAGAGATGAGATACCACCTCACACCATTGAAAATGGCTAAAATTAACACGTCAGGAAATGACAGGTGTTGGTAAGGGTGTGGAGAAAGAGGAACCCTCCTACACTGTTGATAGGAATTCCAAGCTGGTACTCTGGAAAACCGTGTGGAGGTTCCTCAAAAAGTTGAAAATAGAGCTACCCTATGACCCAGCAATCGCACTACTGGGTATTTAACTTAAAGATAAAAATATAGTTGATCCTAAGGGGCACGTGCATCCCAATGTTTATAGCACCAAGATCCACAACAGCCAAATTATGGAAAGAGTCTAGATATCCATCTACATATGAATGGGTAAAGAAGAGGGGTTACCTATATGATGGAATATTATGCAGCCATCAAAAATTGAAATCTTGCCATTTGCAATGTTGTGGATGGAACTAGAGGTATTATGCTAAGTGTAATGAGTGAATCAGAGAAAGACAATTATCATATGATTATGTCAAATTTGAGAAACAAGGAAGAGGCCATAGAGGAAGAGAAAGAAAAAAATGAAACAAGATGAAACCAGAGAGGGTGATGAACCATAAGAGATTCTTTATCTCAGGAAACAAACTGAGGATGACTGGAGTGGAGGGGAGTGGGAAGGATGGGGTGGCTGGGTGATGGACACTGGGGAGGGTATGTGCTATGGTGAGTACTGTGAATTGTGTAAGACTGATGAATCACGGACATTTACCCCTGAAAAAAATAATGCATAATATGTCAATTAAAGAAAAAAACACTTCAGTAGCATGATCAGACTGAGACGTGAGAAAAATATTCAGGTTGCTGAGAAAGTTAGCCAACAACATATCTTGGTGCATTATCAGTCAATCATGACAGAAGCATGAAACATGCATGGTGTGTTGTAATTGAAGAGCAGCAGAGAAGTCTACTTTTCTGAGCAGAAAGTGTAGGTTGTAGCTTTTGTATGCATTTTTAAAGGACTTTGGGTGCTTGGGTGGCTCATTCAGGTAAGTGTTCTGCTCTTGATTTGGGCTCAGGTCATGATCTCAGAGTCCTGGCATTGAGCCCCATGTGGGAGGTGGGGGGGGGGGTCCACCCTCAGTAGGGAGTCTGAGGATTCTCTCCCTCTCCTTCTGCCTCTCCCCCTGCTCTTTCTCTCTCTCTCATAAATAAATCCTTAATTTTTTAAAATAAGTGACTATATAAAACTCCATGGTCTAACTCTCCCATAATTTTATCTTTCCATTCAGTTATTACTATGTGTTCACTTGCTTATAATGGAGCTATAATAACCTGTGCATGTGTACTTTAAATACTCACATTTTTATTTCTGAGGAATAGATTTCTAGGAATGGTGCTGTAAACATATTTTATTTTAATAAATATAAATGTTGTTGCATATGTTTTTTTTTTAAATATTCTTAGAATGTACATCTATACTAGCAAATAAATGCTAGCTTAGATGTTCTCATTCCAATTTTGTTTTTATTTTATCTGTCAAGGATACAGTGGTGACCAATAGTGATTTTATTTGTATTTCCATGAGTACTAAGGAGACAGAACATCTTTTTATACATTTTTAGGTAGGTAAATTTGCTCATATGTGAATAGTCTTCACATCCTTTGCCCAATTTTCTCTACTGTATTGCTTATTAATTTCTCACCAATAAATAAAATCTCATATGTGAGTGAATTAATCATCTAAATGCCCTCTGTTTTTAAGTAATCTTCTTTATCAGTGATCTAGTTATTCGTGTCTAAACCAATAAAACATTGACTTGATTGTAGTGTCTTTCTTTTTTAAAGATTTTATTTATTTGAGAGAAAGAGAGAGAGCACACAAGTAGGGGCAGAGAGAGAGATTGAAGCAGACTCTGTGCTGAATAGGGTGCCCAACGAGGGACTAGATCCCAGGACCCTAGGATTATGACCTGAGATTAAGGCAGACCTTTAACAGACTGAGCCACATAGGTGCCCCAATTGTATTATTGTTAGAGTGGTTCTCAATATGGAAGTTATCCCAAATCAATATTTTTATCATATTAAATCTTTACCACCAAATATATGTCGTGTTCTTATATTTTAGGATGACTTGTTTTATTCCATTTTCCCACAGCAGATCATTCCATTGCTACTCCTTTTTTCATTTTTTGCCTTTTTTAAGTTTGTTCATCCTTTACCCAGCTTCAAGTCCATGTTTAATTGTTCTATTCATTTTAGTGCATTTCATTTCTGTTTTCTCCTTGCCAATTCTGCCAATATCTCATTTCATTATTCCCCTTAGCATTACCTCTAGCCTGATTACATTTACCTTTTCATCTACTCCGATCTTGTACTATCACTGTAGATTGGGACTGGAAAAAAAAGAACACTCATGTTGAGTGTACCTGAGTATACTCATGAGTACAAATTTCATGATTTTTCAAGAGATAATAAAGGCTAGAAGGGTTCTGATGTTCCCAGGCAATTATACAACATATTGTTCTTTATTCTACTGACACAGTCCTTGGAATCCTAGATAAAATTTATTCAGAGTAAATGAATCCAGATTCCTTTTCATAGCCTCTAAGACCCTGTTTCCTTTCTGAACAGCTAATATGCTTCCTTCCTGCACATTTTATTTCAGAAAAGTAGACTTCTCTGCTATTCTTCAAATACAACACACCATGCATACTCCACCATTCTGTCATGTTTGATTGTACCAACCTAATCATGTGAATTCTTTTTTTAAAAAATACTTTATTTATTTATTTGACAGAGAGAAACACAGCTAGAGAGGAAACACAATCAGGGGGAGTGGAAGAGGAACAAACAAGCTTCTCGCCAAGCAGGAAGCCCAATGGTGGGGCTCAATCCCGGGACTCTGGGATTATGACCTGAGCCGAAGGCAGATGCTTAACAACTGAGCCACCCAGGTGCCCCTCATGTGAATTCTTTATCATAGGTTCTAACCTTTCTTTGAAATGAGAAATTCCAAACCAGAGATGATCTTCTGCTGACATTAGCAATGAATACCTTCCGTTGCTGAGGAGGCTATTTGGCAGAAAATAACAAGGGACTTCTGAGACCTCGACGCCACAATTTTACAAATGCAAACCTGAATCCAACTAACAACCAATGAGCCTAGAAGAGAATCCCAAAACTCAATGACACTGCAAAACAACTGTCATCTTGGAAGTAGCTTTGTGAGATACGGATCAGAAGACCTAGCTAAACCATACTCAAACCCCATATATACATGTTGTTTTAAGCTACTAAGTTTATGGTAATTTGTTATGTGTCAGTAGAAAACTGATATAGCCTTACTCTCAATTCTCTTTAATTCACTCTAATTTCTTTTATTCCATAACACTTATCATTTTCCATTCTTATTTCAATTTTGAATTCTTGAATTTTTTGGCTCAGCCCTACATATAAGACCTTCAAAGACAAGAGTATTTCTTCTTTTCCTTTTATTTTTTATATATTGGATGTCATCAGCTGAGACAATAGCATGCTTACCTTACCATATGCTCAATAATATTTAATGAATGAATGGCTTTATTCCTTACAGTATGATTTTTGAGTTATATTCATAAGTCATATAATATATCTTTAAAATTTTATCACTAAGTATTTTAAAGGTTTTGTTGTTAATGGAAAAATAATATCTTCTCCATATCCTTTTCCTATTACTGGAACATGGATATGCTATTGTTTTTTAATACATTTATATTATTATATATTATAGCCAGCACATTTGTGTAATTACCTCATTAATTCAATTTAATTTATTTTTTACTAAAACTTCTTGAATTTTCTTTAGCTTTATAAGGATTTCATTGGCAAAAAAATAGCTTTCTTTTCTAGAAAAGAAGTTTTTTACTTTATTTACTAAATAAACCAGAAAAGTATTAACTACAATGTGATTCCCCAACACTATTTAAACTCAGAAGATTATCACAGGCACACTCCACACCAAAATGCTCAGAAGAATTTAGGATGAAATCACAATCAGCAAGGATATGTGAGGCATTTCTCTTCCATAGAAGTAATTTACACTACGGTAGAAAAGGTATTATTTTGGTTCTGCAGGAATAAACTCATGTGTAAGAGACGAAACCTCATACGAGCAGGTGCAGGAAGTGTCTAAACTTAGATGCTTATATCCCTTAGGGGCCAATACCTCTGAAGGAACTTTCAGAAGTGTAGCTTCTAGCATCTTCACCAGGAAAATATCAATCACACATCTCACCAAATTGAAGAAAGCTCCAGCTATATCTTGCCATAATTTATATACAGGGTTCCTCCTAAGCCAATGTAATTTGTAAATTCAGAGTCATGTTTATCACAATGATTCCTAGTAATATAATCCATACCCCACACTTATTGGATTGCCCAAAAACAAATACTCCAATATAGGAAGAACAAATGGCTTTCTGCTTCTACGTCTATACCATGATTTTCATTGATAGGGTTTCAATACTCTAGAATTTATTATTCCTTGCTTAATTTTTGGAAAATATTCTTGCAGCTTTAAGTAGTTTGATGATTTTCATTTTTTTCAGAAATTTTTATTAGTAAATGGCTGAACAATTTTAATGGATAGTGTTTCAGTATGTTTTGATATTATTCTATTATGTGTTTCCAATTTGTATAACAGATTGTGTTGCTAGATTTCTTGAATTGGATCACATTTACAAGGAAAAAATACACAATATTAAGAAGGAGAATGAAGATGATGTTATAAGTCCCTTTGACTAAATTAGACTACTGCATGCAAACACATGGCAAAATAATAAATTAGTAGGATAAATTGAACTAATTCTTATTAAATAAATATTCTCAAAATTAATTCAAGAAGTTATGTGAAATATTACCCCTTTTATTGTTTTCCAGATTTCAGTATTTTTCCCTTTATATTATTTCTTTGATTTGAGAATTGGCCATTGTGGTGGTGGTGTTGTTGTTGTTGTTCTGATGTGTTTCTTAATTTCTAAGTAGTTAAGAGTCCTATTGTCAACTTAACTTTTTCTAATTATATTGGATTATGATAACAGAAAATAGTATCTTTAAATATTTTGTTTAAGTTTTCTTTTTGACCAAGTGCATCTTTGATTTTTATAAAAATACAAAAAATATTAGTTACATAATATTTTATTACTGTGTAGTATATTCTGAAATCAGACAGTGATGTCTCTAGCTTTGTTCTGTCTCCAGATTATTCTGGCTATTTAGGGTCTTTTATGTTTCCATGTAAATTAATTTTTTTTTCTATTCCAGTGAAAAATACCATTGGATTTTTGATAGGGAGTTCATTGAATTTGTAGGTCAACATGGGTAGTATGAATATTTTAATAATATTATGTACTCAAATCCATGAAATTGAGTTATCTTTACATTTCTTATGTCTTATTTAAATTCTTTGATCAAAGTTTTCTTGATTTAGTATACAAGTCTTTCACCTTCTTAGTAGAGTATATTCCTAAGTATTTCATTCTTTTTGATACTATCATAAATGGGATTATTTTCTTAATTTTTTTTTTCAGACAGTACATTCTTAGTGTATAAGAATGCAACTGATTCTGTGTGTAGGGCTCAATTCATCTTATTGGTTCAATAAAGCTATTACATATTACTGACTCTTATTGTTTAAAATTCAGTTCAATTTTGATAGATTTCATTTTTATGCATTTAGAAAATATATATTCCTATAAAAACTTCCTATGAAAAAATTTGATATGTTAATTCCCAAACAGATGTTTGTCAATGGATGACATTTAGAGAAGAGTTGACTTATATATGAGTTTTTTTGATTGTCATTGTGTAATCATGGTTAGTTTTTTCATGTTATATTGTATTATATTTTCATGTTATATTGTACTACAAGTAGTAACTTGTAGTTAATATTAAAGTAATAACATATTGAGTAGAAAAAAATAACATGTTGGGTAAGAACATGCAAATGGCCTGTACTACATTTATAAAACAGTTCTTCGGACTCAGGCAGATCTTTTAAACTCACTTTGATAAGGATATACTTTATGTGTTAGGTATTCTCCCATGAACTAAAGGTGAACAGCTGAATAATAAAGGGAAACTCTCCATCCTCAGAAAAAGTGAGACCACTAAATGAAATGCATTTTATAGTCTAATTTACAAACTATTACATCCTGAGGGATAATGTCTAATTCTAGAGGGCTAATTTCTTGGGATCAGAAGTGAAAAATAGAGGAATGGGTAGAAGATTCGATGCCAGTATCTTTCTTCTCTTTCCCAGAAATTCCTAAAATATGATTTTTCTTCTGGTTATTGACCTAACTCAAGTTCCTGAGTGCTCAATTAAGTTATACTGGTGGAGATAATTTGCATAATCCTCTCCAGAAGCATTCTATACCAGAGTCCAGAGCAACTGGGGTTGCCAGGAGAGACACGGGTGACTGGGTATAGAGAGGTGGTGTGATTTTTAGGACATGTGGGAAGCAGAAACTGGGATATAAACAAATTTCACCTACTATACTACTTGTCTTTAAGAGAGTCAAGGGGGAAAAAAGACAAAATTATAAAATTCCACACAGTGGATAAAAATCCCAATAGTGGCAATAGTCTCTAATTTTGGATTTAATAATTATCTTAGAAAGACTGTGGAGAAGTCACTTTTGTGTCTTTGAATGAGGAATTTTTTTTTTTATTGTTACTAAATTTTTTTTCACAGTGTTCCAAGATTCATTCCCCGCTCCCCACACCCAGTGCTCCACGCTTTAGGTGTCCCCAGTACCTACCACCAGGCTCTCCCATCCCTCCACCACCCTCCCTCCAAGTCCCTCAGTTTGTTTTTGTGTCCAAAGTCTCTGTTGTTTTGTTTCCCTCCCTAGATTACCCTAGTTCCGATTTACTTTCCTTCTCCCACTGTCCTCCAGTATACCCCTCATGCATCGCAGGTAAGTGAAACCATGCGATACTTGACTTTCTCTTCTTGGCTTATTTCACTCAGCATAATCTCTTCCAGTCCAGTCCATGTTGCTACAAAAGTTGGATATT